>JAUMHP010000063.1:8034288-8046801 GCA_032361065.1 Enteromius trimaculatus
AATGAGAGTATAGTTCCTAGTCATATCAGCCTAGAAAATCACAACTTTGCATTTTCCGCCAGTCTTAGTACACGATGAGACTACAGAAGAGTCAAGTTTTAAATAAATTTTAAAATATCAAAACTCTTTAATCATTTTATAGTGCGATGCTAGCTGGTCTAATCAGATTCAATGATTTATGCTAAGCTATGCTAATCTTGGGACCACCAGACCCAGCGATTGGCTGAATGGATTCGAAAACAGTAAAACACATCTGTATTACTCTAGGGATGTTGGAAAATGAGCCTATTTCCAAAAAAAATTTCATCATTTCTGAGCCTTGATCGTGTAAGGTTACTAGCTGTCTGTGGCTCTTGGAATATATTAAAAATATCTTGATTTGTGTTTTGAAGATAAACTTACAGGTTTGGAATGGCATGAAGGTGAGTAATTCATGACAGAATTTACATTTATGGGTGAACTATCCCTTTAAATTAAATTTCAAGAAATTGCAACCTCTATTTTGAGAAACCCTGATTTAATTGCAGTACCTTTCCAGTTAATTTCCTCTTGAAAGGAGAAGGGGATGAAACATTTGCATCTTTGGACTGCTTTTGAAGTAAGGAACGCAGCTGACTGACTGAAAAACAAACAAACACATAAATAAAGACAAAAATTAATTGGCACAAATTGGGCTATTCATCCAGAAGATGTCTGCATGGACTGCATTTTAATACACAACAACAATTATCAGGATGCAACTAATCTTCCATTACAATGATTTGTCAGACGGACATGCTTCCTGCATTATCTGTACCTGCTTCACTCTGTTGAACTGGTATAGGAGGGTTTTGCAGCACAGGACTTATCCTCTGTTGCTTTGGTTCTGAGCTCTCAGAGTCAGAGCTGTGGCTGGCCAGCATGCTGGAGAGGTGCTGGATGCTCCGGTTGGCTCGCTCTGAAACATTGACATCAAACGAATACTTTGATTGTAAGTACATTATATGGATATGAGATGCCCTGACCTGAGTATTGTATATTTTATCACATATGTACTGCAATAAAATATTTTTATATTTAGTAATTGTGTTGTTTTCAGTGGAAAAACTATATGTGTTCACAATTAATAATACTGTCAGAGGCTCACTTTAAGTGTGAATAAAATTGTTAATACTTTGGTTTTATGTAGACGACAGCAACACTGGGCTGAATCATATTTTCGATGTTTAAAAACATCACCTCTTAATGCCTTCTGCAATGCTCCTAATTCCTCCTCTTCGTCAGAGTCCAAGGACGCTTTCATTATTGCTTTAAACACGTAACAACACCAAAAAGGTTTGTAAATATACCGCACAGTTTCTCAAGCTCACTGCTGAAACTGTTGTACTACCTCCTCAATGAACGACGTCCAAAAGACGTCAACGGTTGCATGGCAGAGCTGCACTTCCGTAAACCGCGCAAAGGCAACCGGGAATTGTAGTTTTAACAGTATCCGCTTGGCTTGCGCAGGGTGAATAAAAAACTACAAGACGAGGACTTCCGATAAATATCGGACCGAACGTTTACTGTTAAAAAACGCTATAACGTTAATTATTGTATACATAGCATTTGCGTTCAAATGTGATTCTAAAAAAGTCAATTAAAGAAATAGTCTACAATGTATATTGTGTTTGTTATTTTGAACACAAGTCATGTACGAGGACACGCCCACCGGACTGTGTTGGAACTGCAAACGCTGTCCTACTTGCCTGATTCCAGGCTGCCGTATGTCGCCGCTATTTGTTAGGAATAACGATATTGCTGCTGAGCAACTGAGGCAAATAGGAGACGTGGGGATACACACTGGGCAGGGCTACGAAAACCGTTTAGCTGCTGCATTGAAGCCAGAGATAAAACTGACAGCGAAAAGAAGCGCAAGGGTGAGTGAACATTCGTATTTTTATATTTAGTGCACGCAACAATAAGGCATTTACAATAACGCTCGCGTAGTAATGCATTTGCTCGTGTTAAACGTATTTTTCCCTAAGGCTGTGATGTAAAGAATTCACGCTTTTCCTAGGATCTGATGTGATCGTGTGGTCAGGATACTGTGAATGTAACAGCAGGACACAGCTAGCCAGTTCGATCACATTGAATGAATAAACACCAGCTCGAACATCGCCTGTATTCAGGTGTGATTTTTGTATTAACGCTGTGCGTCCTAACGCTAGCGTTACTTTAGTTATATTCTAATCTTATCTTGATTTATATGTAGTGTAATAGTGGGTTTGACTACATGCATGAATAGGACACAAGCACCGGTCACCGGTTTGCCCGGACGCATGGCATATTGCTTAGTATTGTAAAATTTGCTCTCGATCGCAGCGAATTATTAAAAACAACAATATTTCAGTACACTAAATGGGATGTGTAGGAGATGTGCATGATTTGCCGGGTACTGGTGCACACTGTGAAGGGCACTGCGCAGAATCCTTTGTTTTGACAAAGGGTCTTGTTTTGTTCTGCTATCATCTGGCCTACATGTATTTTGATTGCAGTGTTAATTATACTTTTCAACGCTGCAAAATGTTTATGCATTGTTATTAAATGTTTGCTATCTCTATATATTTTAGAGGAAAAACAGTATAGTGTCAAAATAGCCGATCTCATTGACAGTGAATTGTCCCGTGTAAATAGGGTTTGTTACTAAATTGAATTATTAGTTGAAAAGGGGGGTCTAAACCTGCACAAGAGGCTCACAAGCCAAGTTCTGCTCACTACATAAACAGCATTATTTTTGGGCATCATGTTGACATGTATAGTGTCTATAAATGCGAGCATATTAATTATTTGAACTCCACTGGAGAATATGTTAAATTAATGTCTGTTTCCTTTGCAGTCTTCACCTCTTTTTGTGGGACTGAAGTTGAATGGCTTCAGTTTGACCCTGCTTTTACTTATTTTAAAACTTAATAACCATTTATTTTCAATATTAAATAATTCAGTGCCAAAAAGTGACAGCCTAAATCACGCAAAACAAGTAATGGGCAGGGTGTGTGTAATTTTACCCTTGTTGTCTTTTTTGGGTGTAGCTGTTCTTGCTTTGCACATTTCCTCCAGAACCAACATTGTTTTGTCCAGAATCCTTTAAAAAGCATGTTTTTGGATTCCAAAATGCAGAATTATCACTGTATTGCACAGTAACAGTAGCAGACTGTGTGGCAGGTCTTTGTTTGTTTTTTAAACAGCTTTTTCATTATTTTCTGCTCACAAAAACAAAGAAGATACAGATAATCGAATGCAATGCATTTAATAATATCCTTTTATGGTCCATGAGACATCATATGTCTGGTCCTGGGGAGTTTAGATCTTCTAAAAGAGAAAATGCTATCCTTGAAGACCCAGACCAAAACATATCCAACGCTGAGCCTGGGCCTTTCACAAGAAAATCTCTCTTTTGTGAACCCTGGGCCCCAAATCATTAATTATTCATAAGTAAGCATCACTTCCTTAGTTGGATCATGTTGACTGACCAATCCAGTGAGCTTCCTGTTGTTAAACGGAAGTACCAAGTGAATGTGGATTCACAAAGAAGCCACAAAGAATCACATTCACAGTCTGTTATTTACAAAAACAGTATTAGAATTACTATATAAGCATGAATTTGCCAGCATAAACTTTACAAAAAGATGCATGTTTATTAAGCTTAATAATAGTTGCATTTTTTTCTCTTGGATCTTCTCCTGTCAGTGATGTATTGCAAATTCATTTAAATGGCTGTCTTTGATTGATGATCTATTTGATCATATTAGGCCAGTCTGGTTTCTGTATGCCCACTGGCTCGCTTAATCCTGCTCTTTAGTTCTGACCTATATTTGTGGTCCATTATTTGTCCCCCTTTATATGCGGTCTGATGATTGTAACTGGTAATTAAAGTGCATGTAATAGATGCCTAAAGGTGTATAATGTCAGTCTTAGTAAACATTTGTTGATGACCTTTTTAAGTTCAAAACGTCACATTCAAGCTTGATTTGAATTAACACTAAAACAGTTTCTATTAAAATTAAGCAGCGCAATTGTTTCAAGCATTGGCCAAAAATATTTATTGAGCAAATCAGCAAATGAGAATGCTTTCTGAAGTATTATCTGAGACTGCCGACTGGAGTAAAGATGCTAGAAATGAAGCTTTGCCATAACAATTAATAATTATATTTGAAATTATATGAAAAATGTATTCAGCGGCACAGTTTAATTCATATGATAAATATCTGATTTTCGTTCTGATTCAGCCTGTCTTTGAAAATTATGACTGTCATGGTGAACGTGTAGCAGAAGTTCCCTTTAGTCAGAAACATTTACTGGTTGTTGATTTGCATGAGTAGGTCTATTGGGTCAAGTATGTCATTATGCATGTTTATTACCATCCAACGGGCACATTTTGTTGTGTCTGATAAGGTCTAGTCACAAGTGTATTAGATTTGGATTAATGATGGATCTTTCTTCCTGCTGCCACATGCTGATGATGTAAATGAGATGTCTGCTTCTCAAGGCCATATGGTACTTTAACAGCATCCCCAAATTTGCTCTCTCAGCGTGTTTTCCTGCATTGGCCTTCTTTGTGCAGAGAAAAAGCCGTAGATATCAATTAAGGTAATTTCTGTATAATTTCTATGTAATAGTTTAGTTTGTGGATTTGTAAAAACAGTATAGTAGCATGTAAATAACACCATTGTGGAGTATACAGTATATATATAGCTGTTCAGGTGAAATTGCATGTACTGTTGCAAGACAAGACAGTATATCTATTCCATTCTAATGCACACATCAACTTGAATTATCTGAATGAAAGTCCAGCCATTGTTCATTCATGTCAAGCCCACTCACTGTATTTTTCTCAAGCACTGAGATGGTCTTTGGATCGATTTCTCTCCCAGCATTAGCATAGAAGTATGCGCTATACTTCCTGGTGACTAGTCAGAAGCGTAGTCCAATGCCTTCCCAGGTTTGAGCCCTCAGGCTTGTTGTTGCAGCATCTGTTTCTGGAAATAAGAATCAATTTTTTGATAACGCAAACAAAGAGAGGAACAGAATGATGGAGGTTTGATTTCTGGGTCTGGTTTCTACTGATGAGTTAGATAAAAGCAATGAACTGAGACTAATTATTTAACGGTTTGTGATGCCTCAGTGATTTTACCTCTCTCAAGAGATACTGACGATAGCAGTGAGGACATTGACTCTTTGTCACTCCCCCACCAGTGTTCCTTGGCCTCACAACATCATGTTACCTTCAAGGACCTTCACATGGCATTCATAGACCTTCACTGTATTGTAGAACGTATTTTCTCAAAGAGCAACATATATGTTACAATTTATATGCTGGACCATATTTTCCATCATAAATAAGTTAGACTTGACTATAAGTCTCACCAGCTCAAAATGTTGTTAAATGGTTAATAAAACACAGATAAATCACATTGGTGTGTAAATCAAAATCAAGCCAATGTAATTAAGATTTATAAACCTTCTAGACATGAACATGTATTTAGTTCCCCTCACTTTTCAACAAATTCAGACCGTTTTTATACATGCTACGCACAAACAAATGTATTTAAAATGAAACTGAAACTATCTGTGTGTGGGACATGAGCTATACAAATAAACTCGGGCCTATGTAGGCTCCCTCTTTTATTCAGAGCGAATACAAATGTGTGTTTTGCATGTTGTATGTTAATTGCATTATCACTCTCAGATAACAAAGTCCAAAACCTGTCACCTTTTCGAAAGTTATACCTTTGTGCCATATTTGCCTCTAAAAAGGGTGCATATTGGCGTCTTAAATGTATGTTAATACCTATTGTATGCATATTAAAACCTTAATGGTACTTTTTGAAAGGGTATCAGCCCAGTGACCGCTTTTGGTGAGTACGTTTGTTTTAAAAGTGTTAGTCAGTTTGGAATATCACAGAAGCATGTTTCAGGTGCATGACTTGTTGACTGTTGACTGCATTGACTGTTCCTTGTGGTATATATATATATATTTCAAGTTTTATAAAGTCAAGCAGTAGTTTTGTGAATGGTACTAAGTGGAATTTGCATATATTTAGATAAGTTTGACTTTAAACACATCTGTATTTACCATTTTTAAAATATATTTGCGAATGCAAATGTAAAGATTTTTAGCTAATAAAGTCTTTAATTTCAGAAGCCGTACATGTGTGAAATGATAAGAAGGTTAAGAAATAGCAGAATTGTAATTTTGAAATCGACTGTCCCTGTAATTAAGTGTCTGTTTACTAGACTGCAGCAGAGATGGATCAGGCTAGTACTCATGGGTCATGATATGAGGTCATGTGGATTAGGGAGGACACTTACAGGGTTGTGTCATCATCTGGAGATTGCATTAGATGGGTGTAGACTTCAGAAAGTCAAGCAATAGATTTATACATAAAAAACAGCAGTTCGAAATGAACAGGTTTTGCTATTATGCGCAGAAAGAAATGGTTGTTTCTATTGCAACATAGCTTTAAAATTGAAGCGTATCACAAATGGGGTTTTTACCAAGATTACTGCTTACTTATTCCAGAGTGAATCAGTTCCCTATTCCTCTCAGAGGTGAATACGATGACAGAGATTCAGAAATGAGTTAGGGGAAGCAGGAAGAAGCGTTAGCCACACTTCCTGTTCCTTTCAAAAACACTCAGTCAACCCAAAACAATCCATCTCTTCAGACACTGAGGCATGAGGATGCACTCACAGCCAGCATCGTGAAATCAGCCTTTCACCCACTAAAAACACCATATGTCACTTAGTTGGAAAGAAGAGGGGGGACTTTGGGGGCCACACAACTGCTTTACTAGAAAGTAATGTGTCTATTTGTGATATCTTAAGCATGCTTGGTGAAGCTCACTCCAAGAGTGAAGTCGGAAGATTTGCCGGCTCGCTTTAAGCTTTTAAATAATGTCTTAAAGTATTTCATTTCTCGGGCATACAGGGATTGTGTGAAGATTGAAGTCTGTCAGAAACACATGTGCTCATTAGTAGGTACTGACGACTAACATTCTTTAGCTTTGAAAGCTCTTTCATGTCTTACTAAAAGAGCGGTTTATATCGCACCACATCAGGGCGCCTCTGCCACGTTGTGCTTATTCCTGAATTCCGTGGGTAGTTGACGGGTATAAAGGTTTTCCTGTGGTTGCTCGACTAAAGCCTGTGTTCCAGAAAAGAGAAGATCCAGCTGCTAGTATTCAGCTATTTGCAAGCTGCTCCCGAGATATAATCTAACTAGGTTGAGAAGGACTTTTCTGAACATATTCCTGTCACACACATTGTCCTAAATCTACAGCCAATATATCACACCTCTGTTACTAAATAAAAGTTCTCACAAGAAGAAATTTTAGAACTTTCTTAAAGTATAAGTTGTTCATATATGTTAGAACATTTATGTTAATTGGTATAGGTGTGTGTGTATATATATAAAATAAAAATAAATCATACACAGTTACGTATGCTAGTAGTAGTAGTAGTAATAGTACTAGTAGTATTAGACGTACTCAGAAAGTTATGTAAATTAATAATATCATATTGTCATTATTATATGCATTTCATACATCTTTGTTTTGGAATACATTCATAAGTGGACCTTTAGAATTTAGAATTAGAAGTAGAGGTCAGCTATATTGCATTATAGTGAGTGGATATTGTGTTCCAGCTCCTCAAGCAACATAATCATAGTGCACTCTCAGCAAATATGGGACCCATATATCAAAATGGCACCCGTTATTGGTCAAGATGTTGTCATAGCGATGTGCTAATAAAAAGGGCTTTCACAAGATCACAGTATGTGAAGTTGCCCTAGCTGCTTGTGCTAGTCATGAGGGTCTTCCAGGAGAATCAGTCATGCTCTCTACAATAATTAGAGTTATATAGAGACTTGTTATTGTTATTGTTTATCTATCTGTATCCGTTTGAGGTTGTGCACTGCTGCAATAATTTACAGACTACATAGCCAACAACCATATTTTTTTTTAAATTACATACCATTGAAATACCATGTTTTTGGACATATACTGTGTTGTACCTTGGAGTAAAAAAATATATAAGAGGTTGAGGAGTTGCGCTGGGTCACCTAGAAGAGGCATTTGGGTTTGTATGTCAGGAGGATACATTAAATTCCTCTTCCCAGACCATTTGCAGCTGTAGCTCTGAGCAGCTGAATGTGACCTCCTTTTCATAAAAAGGGGAAAAAAATCCCACAGCCCAGTAGGGTGTGCAGCCAAGTTGCCTACATCACTTCCTGCCGCATCTGGCAATGATCATGGGCGGCGAGGGAGGAGGGAAGTGTCCCAGGCCTCTGTAGTCCACATGCAGCAGATTTTTTTAGCGCAGTCTAACGGATCTCCCTCTCTGTCTCTCTCCACCCACATTCCATCGTCGGTTCAAATTCAAACATCTGACTGGGACGAACGTGATCTCCTTATAAAAGGCCACTATTTGTGCATTTATTGATTTTTATAAAACATACGCTTTGTAAAAGTTGAATGAAAAGCCATGGTGAGTGAGAAATGGAATGTCACTGATGGAAAGTTTTTCATAAATGTCTCTGTGTCTTTATCTGTCCATCAGGATGACGTAGGGACAGAGGTTGGAGGAGAGTGCAGAGATGAGCCTCACGTCCTGGTTCCTCGTGAGCAGCGGGGGTACACGGCACCGCCTGCCCCGTGAGATGATATTTGTGGGCCGTGATGACTGTGAGCTTATGCTACAGGTCAGGAAGAGTGTCTCTTAGTTTTAAAACTGAAAATATTCTTTGTTTGATTTGAAATAGAGTGGAAATAAGTGAAATAAAAGTATAGAAATTAGATGAAAGACTTAAAAATTAGAAGAGATGCCATGTCAACTTAAATGAAGGATGAACAGAAATATTTAAAAAATGAATAAAAATAGCACATAAAATAATTACTGTAAGACAAGTCTGTATTTAGGTGAAGCGAGTGTTTTTGTACTATTAGCATTTTAAATATTTATCATTATTTCCCCAAAAATATTAAGCAGCACAACTGTTTTCAATGCTGGTAATAATAAGAAATGTTTCTTGAGCACTAGGCAGCAAATCAGCATATTAGAATTAACTCTAATGACTGAGTAATGATGCCAAAAATGCAGCTTTAAGGAATAGGTTACATTTTAAATTGTAAAACTTTATGACAAATCTGTTTTAGCTTATTTTTTATTAAAAAAAATATAATAATACTGCCTTAAGTAAAAAGACTTCTTATAAAAACTAAAAAAAATGTATCAACCCCAAAATGAACGCTAGTGTATTTCACAAGCTTTCTGTACTGATGATAGGAAGGATGGAGAAAGATTATTCCATGCCCAGGAGGAAATCTTGAGTTCCAGCTAAGTGGCATGACTGTTACTATCTACCACAGCATCGGTACACACGTGTTAGTCATGCAACTTTATTAATAGAAAGTGGGGCGAGCAGCTCATGGGGTACTTTTAGATGTACTACAGTGCTGAACTACAAGAGTAGAGACTGTAATGCCAAACATTACAGAGGGAGAGAGAGAGGGCCGCAGTTACTCAGTCCAACCCCAAAACAAACGTAACATATCACAACACAAATGCAGATGTAATATCAGCCGCTTGAGGGAAAGCTGTGTACTGTGTATCTTATAGAATCACTAGCAACCGCACAAAACAGCCTAGCAACTACATAACAACAAACCTCTCTCAACACCTTTATACCTATATAGTGAGTTTGAATTGAAATGGCCTTTTGAGGTCTGAGGAAACATTTAGTTCGGAAGTCTTTAATGGAAATGAATTCTTTGCATCTCAGAAACTTTTCTCAAATCCAATTACCGGCATTTAATGAGTACTAAACTTTAAAATGGTGAGTATGTAGACAAAAGGAAAACTAAGTCTGGGGTTTCAAGTGTTCAAATGCTAGTCTCTGGTAGACATGAACATAGGCTTTGTTTAGTTAGGAAACCCCCATTTCCTTCTTCCATGTCGGGGTCAGGCATAAATCAAACTCTGGTCATGTGATTGTGGTACAATATGTTTAGTGGTCACATGGTTTGTCTCAAAATAGATTGGTAATGTATTAGATTCCTTATCACTGAACTGAGGATGAGTTCACTTTTAAAATAGAGACACTTTGCACTCGTACACTCTTTTTAGGTGCTTTATCAACAGCGCATGCATGTTTTATCCTCTAAACCTCTACATTTGCTTTCCTTTGCTCATTTTAATGTTTATTTCATGAGCAAATTGTAATTACAATGTCTGCAAACAATGACTTTTGGGGATTGGCCTTTCTTCTGCCATCCTCCCATTATTTAAGTGAAGATGAAGTTTCATATCAAAATTGATTTACCAGTAATTTAATAGGAGTCCATTCAATCAGGAATTTAGCATGAAGGCGAAAGATTTTACCCACACAGATTTTTCAACAACTTCAAGTTAGTCATTCAGATTTGCCTTGGTTTGATAGTTACTTCTGTATGAGCTGTGCTCCACACATCATTATGGATTTTTTTTTTTTTTATCGTTCACAAAATGTCTCTAGTGTGACTTCAACTTGAGAGGTTGTTTATTATCAGATGATTGTCAGTTTTGGTATGTTGTACTTGTAAGATATGTCACCTTCAAATTCTGCTACGAGGTAAAATACTTCTGTGACTGCATATAAACTAGCTTCTAAAAATAACAAATCCATGAAGTGATAACGCTCAGCAAAAACTCTGGTTCATAACTCTTGCTTTTTATCTGTGTGTGATTGCAGTCTCGCAGTGTAGACAAGCAGCACGCTGTCATCAACTATGAGTCCAGCAGTGATGAGCACAAAGTGAAGGATCTGGGAAGCCTAAATGGGGTGAGTAAGAGGGAAGATAATGGAGCGGTACATTTCTGATAAATGAATACCTCTGATTTTAAAACAACAAATTCGATTATTTTTACATTATTTACCAGGCTGTTATTTTAACTACATTTTCTACATTCTATATTCAAGATAACATCCAGTAAGCCAGTCATTACTGTAAAAAATAATAACTAGTTTTTTTTTAAATTAGACTTGTCATTTCCATTTTATGTATGTTCAGATTTATTGAATCTTGACGCACTTACTTACTTTCTATCTAAACCTTAGTAAATATATTGAGGTGCAGTGTGCTTTTCTTTCCTATGTCCTTCTGTTTGTGGTCAGTAAAAATTCTATGACTAAATGATAACTCATGGGACCGCTCACACGAATTACAACCTCTTCCTGTTGAGTCATGCTTAAGAATTCCTCTTCCTGTCCTGCTTTGGCAGGAAATTACTATTATAGCATGTGCAGCATATTATCCACCTTTTTTTAGCAGTACCGTTTACACTTCTCATGTTGCCCAGGAATCAGTGTTCAACAAAACTCCACACAGCAATTCCAGACATTGTATGAAACAACCGTATTCCTCAAGTTTAAGTTGGCACATGTTGAAAACGTATCTGAGTAAAGGGAAGTAACTTGCAGTCAGTCACAGAAGAGCCTGCACAAATTTCCCTGCTTTGACCCCACATTCCAGCTAAATATCTCTAAAGGTCTCTGGGTGTTGCAAGAAGGACAGAGGAGGAGATTGATTCAGCTTTTCAAGGGAAGTTTTAAACTTGAATGCTTTAGAAAGTGCTTTGTCAGTATGATTTGCTCCCCTTCTTTGTTGGGCTTTGCAGGAAGCGGTTGATATTTGAGACAGAGCAGACCTAAAAGCACATTATTATCACCCTGAATGTTTTCAGATTTTGTGAGGAGGTATGGATCTGAAAAGCATTTGAAGTTGAGCTCATAAATACGCAGATGTCTGAAGTCGCTGCCTTAATGAACGGCAGGTTAATGGAGTGTAGGATGTGTATGATGCTTCTCAGGTATAGCTACAATCTGATGGAGATTTTCAGATCATAAATCATAAGCATGTTGTTATTGTTCAGTTCAAATTCAAAGAGTAAGTAGATTTAAAAGCCCAGATTTAGAAGGGATATTTATTAATCTTTTACTTCTTAACTGTGTTATGCTTCTCTTACATGCCTCATTAAATTAAATGAAGTGGCTTTTATGCTTGCTATGCTAAATGTAAAAATGTATAATGCTTTTTAATCAAATACTCTCGAAATAAAAACATTTCACAAAACACTTGGGATCAGATTTACTAAACAGGGCAGATATCATGAGAGAACAATTCTAGAACAATGCCAATGGGCATAAAAACAATTACTGCGGGTGATTTACTGACAACACTCAAATGAAAGAACACAGTTGCAACATCTCATTTAACGCAGTTTACGGAGCACAGCACAGATTAGAGTTTTTACAGATAAGCAGAGCCGATGCTCATCATGTGCCAGTGATCGACACAGGTGCATTATAGTTTAAGATGCGTTTTTTGGGGGTTTTAAATAATGCCTCAAATACCAGTAATTTGATGAGTGCAAATAATAATAATAATAATAATAATAATAAATTTTATTTGTAACGCACTTTTCATTAGCAAAATCTCAAAGTGCTACACTAAA
>JAUMHP010000063.1:8046901-8068338 GCA_032361065.1 Enteromius trimaculatus
TTTTTCGTAGATGGTAAAATGATGTCTTACACAGATGTTTTATGTGGTCACTGAAGGTCAACTGTGGATCAAACCGATCAAACCAAAATATTAGCAAATTATGTTGCGTTTCATTTTTAGTACTCCCATACATTTTGCATCTGAAAGGACAACATGCAAATATGACTGCGTCCATGCCTTTTCAGTGCTAATTCCTCTCTGCACGTCTTTAGTAAATCATTACAGTGCTGTTTTAATGCCAAAGACTGATTGTGCTGGCTCAAGTCAAGAATCACTTACCACCATGTCATTCCAAAACTGTGAATGTTTCGTTCGACTTCGAAACACAATTTTAGATATTTTGGATGAAAACCAGGAGGCCTGTGACTGTCCCAGTGACTGCCAGGTAAATTATATGGTCATTGTCCAGAAAAGTATGAAAGACATCGTCAAGATATCCGTCACCTGCCATCAGTGGTAATACTGTAGGGTTATGAAGCTATGAGAATTTGGTATGTGAAGAAATAAAAAAAAAAAACAATCTTGTTCAACAATTTGTCTCCTCTATGTCTCTACGCATCACTGTAGCTGCATTTTGGAGAATATCAGCCGAATGCAAACTATGTATGCTCTTGTCTGTCAGCTGCACCACACGGATGTTTTCTACATGTATTTGCACTTTGTTCTGAACAAAGACAGCGTATTCTTGTGACACAGAACAGCGTACGCAGTTTGCATCCAAGAGTGGAGTCTCCCTTTAAATCCTTTGCCTGATATTTAAACTTTTAACTTTAACAGTTTTGAACATTTGGACCAGTATACGTTAAGCCCAAAAATGTGCATTTAATTGTTTTTAATTGCTTTTTTTTCAGACATTTGTGAATGATGTCAGAATCCAGGAACAGATGTACATCACTTTAAAGATTGACGACAAACTGCGGTTCGGATATGATATCCTACAATGCACTTGTCATCAGATTTTCTTCTGAAAGCCTTTAAGATTTAGTGTTAATTTAACATTTTAAAATCCTTATGTGTATCCGTATGCGACTGAATTTGTTTATACACACGTAATTTGAAAGATTTATGTGTATGTGCATGACATAGAAAGGAAGAAGCAGAACTAGAGATATATGGTTCCATATTAAGAGGCCTGTGTGTGAATGTGTATGCATATATATATATATATATATATTATGTTTTTGGCTATTTATGAAACTATGTTCCTTAACCCGACTCACATACCAACTTATTCACTGTGGTGCGAGGGGAGCTACATGTGCCAGAGGAGGCTCTAAAGGTAAAACAACCACTACATCTCTGAGTTTGTAAATATAGATAACACTTTACAGGTAATGGTAAATAAATATTGCATGTGCTGATCTTATATAGTTATATATAAGTCTTATATAGTTCATCTTCCAGGTTTCTGGTGCTTACTATGTATTTCTCTCTCATTTCTGTCAGCATGAAAAGTTCACCAGCCAACTTCAGCTGGGCAAGAAGCCCACGTGTGCCGAGCTCTCAAAAACCCCCAAGTCTTCCCCAGACAAAGCCAAAGTGAGCAAACCCACAGAGCCCATTGCTGAACCAGCAGCCAAACCTGCAGAGCCAAACAAAGGAGATGACAAGATGCCAGGTAAAATCACCTTGATGATGTCAGCTGATAAGCTGGATAATTGCATTTCTGAATATTTCAAACCACTTTGTAGGTGATCCAAAACAATGTCATCTTTAAATAATGTCAGCAATATCAGACTAGCCTCTGCTGTGCCCCGTCTGACTAATCCATTGTCCCTTTTCCTCAATGTAAGGTGACATAAATGATCATGGTCTATTTTTATTGAGGCTTTGACTAGTGACAGGTGTAAGTGACCTCCTGTCATCTCATCTGATGTCAAGCACCAGGGCGAGATTCAGAAAACCATTAACTCTCCTCACACTGTAGCAACGTGTGACACAAACATGTGATAGTTGCGAAAGAGAAAAATGGCCCTCTGGCTAAAGAGAAGATTGCATCTAATATTTTTCCTGTAATGGAAAAAACTTGTCGCAAATGGAAAATTAAAGGTGGCATGCTCAACTTGTAATGGCTAATACAGTTGATTTCACATTTAATGGTCACGTTATTTTGGCAATAGCCAGGAAGCCTAAAATCAGAGAGGTGTCCTGTTCATTTGAATCACATGGACCTATACTGACAGTGTCATAATTATGTAGGTTTAGAATATGAGAGAATAACTGTTGATAGGCTTTTTTGATTTAGACACCTAGCAACATGTTAAAAACCAATAGAAAGCCATGTTTAAGCCATTATAAAATACTCTATAAACACACCTGTAACCTCTTTACATTCTGGTAAACATTGCCTGGTGGAATAATTAGTGTTCGTTATCAATAAATTATACATTTTTCATTACTCTGTGTTTTTTCAAACCTTGCCAGGTATATGTTATTAATGGCTTGCCTAACAATGCCCGTTATTAGCTGTTCTAAAATCACTGTAAATCACGGCTTCATGGGGGTTATTGCTTTATTTGAGACCTGAACACATCTCAGCACATGTATTTATGTGTTACTCTACATAATTAGAACTATGGTTCAGCCCTGTCGTGAAGTGCTGGGTATTTAATAATAGGGAAGGGAACAGCTCTACGCCCATGCCTCTGTTTTCCTGCCATCAGCATGGCAAGGGTGGGTAGCGTTTAACATTCACTCTTATCTCACTGCCACCTGGTTATTTCATCCTGCTAATTGTCGGGCTTGTCCAATAATCCCCAGGCCCCTGGCTGTTAAATTTACATGATGCAACTGTGTGCAGCACATGAAGAAACTACTGATTTGCTTGAATCTCTGAATCAGTATTATGAACATCAAAAGGATTCCCCTACAATTTACATAAAATTAGAACTTTACAAATGGCAAATATTTAAGGAACAAACCGGCTTATCTTGCATACAATGAGCCCTGTTAGATTGGCATTTCAATGCAACCATGGTTATCAAACTTCATCAAAGACTTATTCACTCTATGTTTTTTTAAATCAAAAAAGAGCTTTTTGTGAGGAACAGAGTTCAGTCAAACATGAAATTTATAAACATAAACGCAAATTATATTTGTGAGTTGCTCCTTTAAATTCAGAGAGGAAACATCACATCATATGAAAAGATGAAAAGAGAGTAGGTAATGAAATACATGCATAGCTATCTATGGTATTTGTACCTTATATAAACTCGAATGCCCTCAATAGCAATATGATTTATTTAATTTTTATAACAGGTGATATAGCTGCCGTGCACAGGGGAACCCCCTTGTATGGACAGCCATCCTGGTGGGGCGATGGGGACGCGGATGATGAGAATTCCTTTAAACAAGAGAATAAAACATCTGGAAAGAAGCAGGAGAACAGCGGGGCCGGTAAGATAACCCAGAATCCTTGTAAATATTCTGTTTACACAATCGCTTTTTGAACAAAAAAAAATTACACTTTGGTTTAATTAGACAGTCAGAAAAGGATTCTCTTATTACCGCATTCTAAGAGGATCCACAGTAGACAGAGGACAGTTGTGAAGAGACTGAAGAGTTTGAATAGTTTGCTGTTTAATCCAGAAAGAAACAGGGTGGAATTTGATTCCGACTGAAGTTGGCATGTGATCTAGCGGTTTGAAATCCCATTAACTTACTCCGTATAGGAGTAATGGGATTGTAGATTACAGAGGCTTTACCACAGCAGGACATCACACATTTGCTACAGACACGAAACCAGACAACTGTACACAAAATAATACTCTGTACAGAAAGAAAAACATATTGTGCACTTAGCGTGGCTTTTTTTTTTTTTGGATTTATGATGTGATTTTTGTCATTTACCGACTTGATTATAACTGCACATGTAAACATAATGAATGAATGCTACATTTTTAGATTCTGTACATGTATATAAAAAGGTTATTTAATACATGAGTTAGGCAATTTAGTTTTTTTTTTTTTTCATAATGTGTGCCGCTTTTATCATTGACCCCAGAATAGACTAGGGATCTTACTCGTGCCCTTGATACCTCTTAATTCAATTCATTCAAGACAGCACCACCTCTGTTCAGAAATGCAAAATCTGCTCCCAGAAGAAGCCTTGTTTCTTTCTGAGGGAATGTTGGGTAAATATTTCTCGAAGGGGCATTGCTGATACACTGAGTGGCATTGTTTGACAAAACCTTACAGTGTTACTCAGAGAAAGAGTACAGACTCAGGTTCAGAAGACGGCAAAGTTGGCAGAAGCTCGAAATGAATCAGCATTATTTGTTTCAGGCTTGCAGCGCTGCCACAGAGAAAGAGAAAATCATTCATGCAGCAGTCAACCACATCAAAGTGCCAACACCTCCCAGAGCTATTTTAGGCAGCAGTCATGGCTGGTTTTCCGAAGGCAGGGACTCGCAGGCCAGTGTAGGAAAAAAAAGAGGAAGAGAACGTAAAGGGAACCGTCTCCCTTAAGAAGTGAATAGGTTGATTTGTAGACAGGCCCAGCCCCCTCCATCTCCATTGTCACAGAGGCGTGTTTGCTTTCTCCTCTGACACCAGTGCCGCTCATCACAGAGGCAGCCACACATGCTAGATTTGTAAGTATTTTCAGTATTGAAGTTTTTGTATTGACTTTATTGAACGAAGTTAATCATATGTTAACTTGTATTTAAATATACAGTACTCCTTTACAAACAAGTACATCTTGTTCCTCACATGAACTTACTGGGATGCATTGTCAAAAGTTCTGCTGAACAGATGATTTCTGTTTAGTAGTAAAAAAAATAATTAAATAAAAAGGATTTAAGTGGATTTCTAATGGTAGTTAGTGTTTTTGTTGTATTTTGTGGCTGAGGGTAAATTAAAAAGAGCCATTGTTGCACGTCTTGTAAGTATAAGAATAATATAATAACTTAAAAGAGGAAGTGCAAAAGTATTTTTATAAATAGGAAGTTTCAGCTGTGCTCTGATAGGTTGTGCTTTGCAGAGGATAAAGTAGACATCACTTTCGGTGTGTTAGATGTAGTAATTGTGGAAATTTAGGTGGAACTTATTCTGATTCAGATACATTACTGATGATGTCATGATGACGTCAAATTTGGAAAATGTTGCCGTGCCTGTAAAAGGCATGCATGATAGAGTATTCACTAAATTACTAGTATTTATTTAAATTGTGCTTTGAAGTCACACATCAATGAAATGCTATAAATATATCCATTTCTTTTCTCTTCCCACATGGCAGGTTAACATACTATCAAGTACATTTAATTTCTTATTCATTATTAGTTTTCAGCCTTTACATTGGTGCCATGATTATGAGACATTTGTTTGGTCTTAATATAGACAAAAGCACTAAATCCTGCACTGCACAGTTAAGAGTATTGATCTTTTCTGTGCACAAATAAATCAAAAGTGAGTTCTGAAAGGTAGTATATATGTAAACTACAGCTGTCAAAATGAAATAAAATGAAATAAGGTACAGTAAATATAATTTTTATGGGCTGAGAGCCTCTGATCTGTATATTAGTTACTGTGTCATTTTTGTTTATTCCAACTAATGGCATTAAAATTTGTAATTTGGTGTAGCATTAGTCCAACAGTTTGTCATTTCCAAAATTTAGCACCATGCCTAGGGTGTCAGAGCATGTGTCCTCCTCAGCCCATTAAGTTGTTAAGGTGCCATTAGCCACCCCATTAATTCTTGTCATGTGACAGATATTAAACTGTGGCTTTGTCCTGACAGTGATTCTAGTCTATAGTCTTGATTTATAGCTAGCTGATCTGATTCTGTTCATTTTGAGGCCATGACCCTTAATTCATACATGGTGATCCTTATTTTTCTTCTTTTTTTGTGGCCCCACAGAGAGCAAAGAGACCAAGAGAGGTGATAAATCAAAGGAAAATGGTCTGGGGCCTGTAGGCGCTGAGCCCAGCTACTTTGAGATTCCCAGCAAAGAGGGACAAATGGCACAGAACAGCATCCATGAGATCCCAACAAAGGACACTGAGGGCACTGGGGCTGCAAAATCAGCCACAGCCAATGCTCAGGCCAACACCTCATTCACCATTGAGTTTGACGATACTTCCCCAGGGAAGGTCACCATTAAAGATCACGTGTCTCGTCCACGACCAAAAAAATCACCTCACGTTGGCGGTAAAGACCTTAGCACCCTGCAGGCAGCCATCATGGCCTCCGAGAGCAAGGTGGCTGACTGGCTTGCTCAGAATGACCCTCCTATTGTGAGACGTGAGTCTACAGAAGAAGACAGTAAGAGCATCAAGAGCGATGTGCCTGTTCACCTCAAGAGGCTTAAAGGTACGCCATTACACATACATTTATTCACTTAGCAGGTGCTTTTATGCAAGCAGTTTAATAATTAAGAATAATACAAGAAGGAGCAATAAACCCAAGGGAGAATTCAATACATGTAGTGCTGTCATAGCAAATTTTATAGCAAATTTAGCTAGAGCTTAAATGCAAAAAAGTGTGCTCATTGCTTAAAGGTCCTTTCAACCCATATTTTTCATTGAAACACAAAAGTATAATTTTTTTTTTTGAAACAAAGCAGTAGTTCATAATGACTAAGGACTGTCACGGTCCAAAATAAGAATCAGCTGCTGTCCTCTGAAGATCAATTTTTTTCTTTTTTTTTTAAACAATTTTCTGGGGAAAAAAAAGTATTCAAAAATGAGTTATGTGTCTGTTTCTCAAATAAAACTATTTAATGGCTTTAGAAGACTTAGGCCCCATCCACACGGAGATGTTAGCTGTTACATTTTAGCTGTGTAGACCCAGTAAAATCTGAAAACGGGTAAAGTAGGTGACCCTTTCTGTAAAATCCAGGCTAAAGTCTCAAAATGTAAAAGACAAAGTTTGATTTCAACCATTAAAGTGTTAAAGGTGGCATATCATGAAAATATAACTTTTTTCATTTAAAGAATTAGCATTTAAAGAGACATGCACGAAAAACAGCCTTTTTCTGCTTCCACTCAAAATAGGGATTTTCAAAATGATAATGTCACGAGCAGGAAGCGAGGAGATGTTCGGGTTAATTCGCAAACAGTTTATTAACAACACAGAGCAGAATCAGACAGGCGTACAGGGTCGTTACCGGCAGTCGTGAGCATCAGAGGTGAGGCGAGAGAGTAGTCAGTGTCCGCGCAAAAGTTGGCAACAATAAATACAATCCGTGGGGCGAGACAAAGGCGTAATCCGGGGAAAGCAGAAGTCGGCAACGATAAATCCAAACAGACACACAAGAACACGGGTGGGAAAACTAACGGGTTGACAGTGCTAATGGACCGTGACAACATACACACACTTTCGGGACTTATGCACATGAAACTGAGTCAATGGGTGGAGCTAACACTGAAACACCATGACAACTGATAAGCAGGACGGAGACATGAGTTTGTGGGACTGAGTCCATGAAAACAAACACAAAACATAGAAAGTTCGCTGGGTGATCTGTGGGTGAGCTTTCTGTGGACAATAGAGATTAAAATTACATAATATAATAAGGGATATAATTGGTCTCTTTTAAGGACTACTTTTCAGGGGTTATTTTTGACATTTTTGGAGCTTAAAAGCCTTGGGTCACTATGAGCTATCATTGTGTGACAAGATAATTCTTCCAAAATGTTAATTTTTGTGTTCCACATAAAATATAACCACAAGATGTTTGGACCAACATGACTGTGGGTAATGACAATTTTGGACCTATTTTTAGTAAGCGTAGTTGTTCTTTTGTATCTGTGCAGGCAAAGATTTTTGAAAGAGTGTACCATTTTGATGCCACCACTAGGCATCCTCAGGAAATTCCCTTGTGAATTTAATCTCTCAAAGCTACAAGGGAGTTTTTACTGGGCAGTTCAAGTGAAGTTGGACTCTTTAGCGAGGGTACTTACTGTATGCTTTACCCTTCCAAACTGATTATTTGTTCTCAAGAGGGGTGCAAATTACAAAAGCAGTTTGTGGTGCCTTACTGTTGGAGCCTTAAAATGCAATTTAAGAGGAATGCCATTGACTTTTCTGTCAGCTCAAAGCTTTTATGTCTCTATACTTCACCTCCAACATCCTTGCAGTTTTGCGAATGGAAATGGGTGAGCGGTGCTGTGGAGTCTAGCAGTGATACAGTATATGTCTTGATCATTTGATACAGCTAAATGGCCAGACCAAACATGCCTATCATGTGATGTATCTAGACTGCCGACTTTTGTTCCACTTAAGATTTTTCAGAATGTCTCACAGCTGGGGATTCAATAATGATGAAATCAAATTTTACTGAACTCTGCGACCTGCCAGTAGACGGGTTGTATAGCGTCAGCTGAAATTCCCATTCCAGAGGATTAGCTGCCACCTAGCACTTTTAAAACCCTTTTTCCTTGCGCCCACTGACAGGGCTTTGCAAATAATGCAGTCAACGCTCCACTTTCTCCTTACTCTCCTTACGAAGCCAGTTCTCTAACCGTAGCAGAACTGCACCTATTTCTGTGCTATTGATTATTCTGTGTAGTGGTTTAGCTAGATTTTGAGATCTACTTTGTACAAAATCCATGGATCACCTGGGATGCTTCCCTACGGTAGGACTATTCATTGTAAAAACTGCCGCATGCCGCTTTGGGAGAGGAAAGCCTACTCTGCTCGGCATGATGTGATTCTGTAATGAAATGTGTGCTAATTTATGAGCGTGTGCTTTACAGCCAAGGAGTGCTGACAGCAAATCCACATGTGAGCTCTAAGCAGGGCTGGTAGACTATGCGGTCCATCCAGTCTCAGGCGTGGTTCTTTTTTTAGTGCTTGTGTTTGCGGTTGTCTTTTGGAAACTGCATCGGTGCTGTTTGTTTTGTTGGGCGAGATCTGAGAACTGGTGAGTTGGATTGTTGTTTCGATTGTCCACTGGTGAGGTGAATTTTTGATCATTTGAGAGCTTGTTTGGGAGGTGGAAAAATAGTGCATTGGAATTTGGAGAACTAGAAAGAGAAACTGAGACCTAAGTATGTCTAACTATTGAAATTCATGATGGTTTTTCTTTCAGTATTTCTGCTTTCAATTATTTGTTGTTTTTTGTAATGGCGTTGAAATTGTTTATTTTATTTTGAGTGCATTTTAAAATTTCATTAAAAAAAATCTGTAGTTTTTCGTTGCACCATAGTACGTTTTTGCATTTAATCAAAGTTATGCATGTTATTTAAATTTGCAAGTTATATATATATTTTCAATTTAGTTCTGTTTGAGTTCATTTGCAGAATTTTCTAATATTTACTTATTCTTATTAGCAACATTTAAGCAGTACCATTACTTGTTGTAAACTAACACTTCTTTTATTGTGATATAATCGTTTTCAGATTTGCAAGCCCTTAAACATCACTTACAAAAAGCTGTTGTTGTGTTGGATATTGATCAGATGACCCTTTAAGTCTAATTAAATACACAGTTTGAAAGTCAGGATTGGGAGGTTTAATAAATCAGACCATCCAGTTTTGATTAAAACTAGGTATTGTCTTAGGCATTACTCTCTTTATTTGAATATAAATTGTAATTTATTCCTGTAAAGGCAAAGCTGAAATTTCAGTATCATTACTCCAGACTTTAAGAGTCCTTCAGAACTCATAATTTGCTGATATGAAGCTCAAGAAACATTTATTATTATCAATGTTGTAAACAGTTTTGCTACATTTTTAGTTGTCTTTGAAGAATAGAAAGTTCAGATGAACAGTATTTTTTTTTTTTCAGTTAGTCGTTTTTTTTATATCATTAAACTCATTACCTATTTAATATATATTCATTAACTGTTACCTATTTAATATATATTCATGTTAAATAAAAGTGTGGGTCACACTTTATTTTAAGGTCCAGTTCTCTTTATTAACAAAAAATTTACTACAACCTTTGTCTCGATAAACTTCTAGTTTGCTGCTTATGAATTGATAGTAAAATTTAGGTATTGGGAGTTAATAGTGAGAATTGGTCCCTAAACTGAAATGTTACCAAAGTGTCCTACTGGCCCTAAACTTTGGAATGGTAGCTTACATTATACTGAGGCAATAAAACAATACCACATGTTAATTCCTGTATTTGTGTAATTTAATACGTGTGTTTGCTTGGTGTTATCGGACTAGTTAGAGTAAATGCAGTCTGACTCATAGAGGGCTGGTGGGGCCAGCTCTCCTCGTTCAAAGAACATGCTGTGAGACACAGAAGAGCTGCTTTGTTTCACGGTTTGTGCGTGAAAGGCCACTGTCGGAGTTGTGTAGTTGTTTCTCGCAGTCTCCCAGAGCAGAGGCTGTCACTTCTGACTGCATGCTGCTTCCTCAGCCGACCAAGCTAAAGAATAGACGGCCCCCTCCTCCACCTCTTATTTCCTTGTCTTTTCTTTCCTGTGCTCTCGCTGAGAGTAGGGCTTAGTTAGCGTCCATTGACTTAACCGGTTTTGTAGTCCACTGTACTGCCTCAGGGTGTATTGCATGGGGGATTTTGTGCTAGCTCTGGTTAGGTTTGCCTCTGAAGTTGCGCGCTTGGTTGAAAGCACTGCCCTGCTCTGTGTTCAAATTTGCCATAACCCATCCAAACGATCTTCCGTTGCAGGCAGCAAACATGAGGATGGCACTCAGAGCGATTCCGAGAATGGCCTGGGATTGCGATTTGGCAGTAAACGCCACGCCGCACTGGAGGAGCGCCTGAGAGCCGCAGGAGTGGGCCGGGTCAAAACTGAGGGGTCGTCCTCTGTGAGCCGCACAGCTTTCATGATCGAATTCTACGACGAGGATAACCCTCGTAAACGGCGCTCCTACTCATTTTCACAGACCGCACCGCTCCTCGGAGGTGTGGCAGGGGAGGGATTTTGCCCTGCACCGCCCTCACGTCCTAAGGTCATCGCCACAGCAGCGGACAGCAGCAAGGGCATGTCATCATCCCTAGCGGCAGTCGCCCCCACGGCTGCTCGACTCCTGCTCAAGCAGAGATCTGAGGAGCCCAAGGTGGTGCAGAGCCCTGCCGATACCGGTCAACCTAGTCCCACAGAGGAGGCTCAGAAACAAGATGACGACCAAAGCGACAAGGGAACTTACACCATTGAACTGGATAAAAGCAACCCTGAGGAAGAGGAGGCTCGGCGAATGATCGATAAGGTATGAAAACTTACCATAACCTGTCTCTTTTTCAAAAGGGATAGTTTACCCAGAAATTAAAATGCACGTATTGAGTCTCCATTGACTCTCATAGTAGGTTTTTCCAATCTATGGACGTCAGTGAGCATACAAGCATTCTTCGAAGCATCATCATTTGTGTTGTATAAAAATGTATACAGGTTTGGAACAACCCGAGAGTGAGTAAATAATGATTCACATTTTGTGATAAACTGTCCCTTTATTTATCAGTTTTGCAGCTGTGTTCAAAAGAATAGTTCACCCAAAAATGAAGATTTTGTAAGTACTCACTCTGATGTTATTCCAAATCCATAAGACCTTCGTTCATCTTCGAAACACAAATTAAAATATTTTTGATGATATTTGAGAGATTTCTGACCCCACAGCAATGCAACTACCATGTTCAAGGCCCAGAAAGTTATTCAGCACATTGTTAAAATAGTCTATGTGACATGGAAGCTTGCTCTTGTTTCTGCAACACAACACAAATTGTTAACTGACATGGAGGAGAAGAAACTGTTGAATAAAGTCATTATTTTTGTTTTCTATGAGCACTAAACGTATTCTTTTAAAGTAATTTCATGTGGACTATTTTACACACAATTGTTTTTGGGGCATTGCTGTCTACGCAGGGGCCAGAAAGCTTTCATATTTTATCAAAAAAGGATCATGATTTGTGTTCTAATAATGATGGGTTTGGAATGACATGATGTTAAGTTATTAACAGAATTTAAATTTTTGTGTGAAATTGGGTGGAGGATGGTAGTTCACTGTCATCAAACC
Organism: Enteromius trimaculatus; assembly: GCA_032361065.1. Classification (NCBI taxonomy): domain Eukaryota; kingdom Metazoa; phylum Chordata; class Actinopteri; order Cypriniformes; family Cyprinidae; genus Enteromius; species Enteromius trimaculatus. Next base: position 8,058,827 of record JAUMHP010000063.1, read on the forward strand.
ACATCACTCATCACAAGACTTGCAGATTAACATAAGAGTCACTTCCCCTTGTTAGAAGTGGAAGAAAAGACGAACAATGAAACTAGATAGCACCAAGGCTGAAAATGCATGCAAACTATCTTTCAATTGAGTCTAGCTATATTAAATCAGACGTTTAATACTCAGGGTTATAAATTAGAGGTCAGAATGTTTAAGGGATGTCAGTACAGCCTTATAAGCACTGTAATGATCCTCAGCATGCTCTCTTGAGTGCATTGTGAATGTTGTGTTTATCCTGAAAATGTGTTTCAGAACATCAAGCAGTTTGAGTGCATCTTGCTGTGAAGCTCTCTGTCTAATGGCTTTATAATGGCTCTCATGTGGCCAACCAATCAACTCCTCCTTTATTCATTTTATCTTCAGGGAGTTTTTAAGTGTTGCCTTTTAATGCACGTCTGTGTGCTATTACTTATGAAGTGTTTATGAATGTTCACGCATTTGTTTTTAAAGTACAGTGAAAAGCAGAAGGGTTTTGAACATTTGGATGTTTTCAGCTACAAATGATGGGTGAATAAAAACATTCTTAACATTTTTAAACATATGATGATCTTCATTAGATACAGTGGGTATGGAAAGTATTCAGACCACCTTAAATCTTTCACTCTTTGTTATGTTGCAGCCATTTGCTAAAATCATTTAAGTTCATTTTTTGCCTCATTAATGTACACACAACACCCCATATTGACAAAAAAACACATTTGTTGAAAAAATGAACAAAAATCGTTGACATTTTTGCAGATTTATTAAAAAAGAAAAAGTGAAATATCACATGGTCTTAAGTATTCAGACCCTTTGCTCAGTAGTTAGTAGAAGCATTCTTTTAATCTAATACAGCCATGAGTCTCTTTGGAAAAGATGCAACAAGTTTTTCACACCTGGATTTGGGGATCCTGGCTGATAAATAAAGGCTGTTTTAAAGATAGGATACTATTTGGCTAGATATTAAGAAAGAAAATCACCTTTAAAGTTGTTTGAATGTAGTTCTTAGCATTGCACATTACTAATCAAAATATAAGATATTTATGGTATGAAATTTACAAAATATCTTCATAAACTTGATCTTGACTTAATAACCTAATGATTTTTGTCATAAAAGGAAAATCATTAAATTTGACCCATACAATGTATTGTTGGCTGTTGCTGCAAAAGCTTGTGCTATTTAAGACCAGGTCCAGGATCGCATTTGTAGTGAATACTCAATATCATTCAGCCCTGATGGATGGATCAATAAATATTCATTTTATACAGAGCCACTGTCAATAAAGCTGACGTAAGTTTGCTAACATCCTGTGTTGAGTAGGTGTTTCTATTGAACTGGCATTAATACTTCCTGTTTGTTTTTTTCCAAAGATGTTGTTCTAGTTCCGTTGCTATGGAGTCTGCAGTTAACCCTTTTTGCCACATAGGTGCTTGCATTGTGTCACAACAGCAGGTCTTGATTCTCCTGCATGTGTTTGTCATGTGTAGGTGTTTGGGGTGGAGGACTCTCAGAATCCTGGTTGTCCTGAACAACGAGAAGCCACTGGAAAAGTAAAGGACAGCAAGAAGCTCAGCTCCACTGTGTCTGAGGTAAAGACGGAAGTGCTTATAACACGTCTGCATCGCATTTTGTTTAGATTAACGCTCTTGCATGAACCATTCTGCATTATAAACTACCAATTTTTTTATCCTTCATTATATTATTATGACTGTTTAATGTACATCCAGTCATCTTTTATCAAAATAAACAGGTTTGAATAATTTGCAGTATAATGTTTGTTGATTTCATCAGCAGATTTACATGTAACAGAAATCACGTTGTTTCTAATGTGTTTTTAATTTGTTTTGGTCTATGACTACACCAGTTCAAACTGCATTTGATGTTCTCGTTTGAATGATTGGGTTTAATGTTACATGGAAAGGACTTTCAGGAATACTGAGACTGTAATTTGTCAGTCACTCCCTCCACTGACCACTTCCTTGTAAGGCTGAGAACTGGCCACTGACCCAGTTTGGGAATGAGAAGTAGTAGTCTTCTGCCTTAAGGCAATATCCACACACACACACACACACACACACACATACAAGAATAAGGCTACAAAAGAGTCCTTGTTTTGAATCCTTGTTGTGGATCCATGCCATGTTTTCACCGAGTCTTCACACTAGCGTGAGCAGTTTTCTGATTGTTGGTCATTTGATTATTTTAGTGGCATTTACTAAGGATAACATAATCCAAAATAAGCATAGTTTGTTTGGAAAAGACATTTAAAATATAATGCAGTTTCCACAACATGTAACAGAAAGCCAATGTATCACAACTCATCAGTTGTGTGCTGAACTGGACCAAGATCAAGTGATTAGTACTGACTAGAGAAACGTCTTTGCTTCGTTCATAGAAACTTGTGGAGGATTCGGTTGCAGTCGGCAGCCCTCGCTGGGTTTCACAGTGGGCCAGTTTAGCTGCTAATCAAACCAGAACAGACCCAGAGGGCTCTGGGGCAGAACCACCAGCTTTTGTCCATCAAGAGCGAGGTAATTTACTAAACTATAAGAACGTAATAACTGTGACATCACCTGATTACTTGTATGGTACCAATAAATGGTACCATTCCTAATTTAATTGATTATATGTTAGCATTTAATTTCATTCAGTTCTGCGTTATCATTATATCACAATCTTGTGAACCCGCCTGCTCTATTTATTTATGATGTATTTTTAATGTATATGCACACTACAGTTCAAATGTTTGGCGCCAGTGAATTTTTTTTTAAGTGTTTTTGAAAGAAGTCTTGGTCTCACTTTATTTTAAGGTCCAATTCTTACTATTTTGCCTTAATGAACTAGTGATAATTGGTCCCTATACTAATATAAGTATTAGGTAAATGTTTCTTTAAAATATAAATAATGTCATAACTACAATATTATTACTACAGTAATATTGCTACAGTTATGAATAACTGTTTTCTATTTTAATATATTTTTAAATATAATTTATTTCTATGATGATGAAGCATAGCACCTATTACTCTAGTCTTCAGTGTCGTATAATTGTATGTAACATTATAAACGTCTTTTCTGTAATTTTCTCTCGATAATTTCCCAATGTGCTCCATATTAATAGTTAGTAAGGTAGTTGTAAAGTTTAGGTATTGGGTAGGATTAGGCATGTAGAATGAAGTCATTAAGAATAAGGTTAATTAGTGCTAATAAATGGCTAATATTCTAGTAGCATGCATGCTAATAAGCAACTAATAGGTGTAACCATAACATAAAGTGTTACCGTATTTTCTTTTGTTTTGTTTTGTGCATTCTTGCTGAGTTAAAGTATTAATTAACAAAACAAATCTTACTTAGCCTTACTAGACAGTACCGTATGTATGTTTGCATTTCTATAATATGTATTTTCTTTTCTCACCTCAGATGGTGATGCATTTGAAGGCGGGATTTCTATCAAGAGCACTGGCTCCACTGCTTCCAGCCAAGCTGAGCGCAAAAGAAGGACTCTACCACAGCTTCCCACAGAAGAGAAGATCAAACGCTCTGAGATCGGTGAGAAGCAGGACACAGAACCCCAAGAAAAAGAAAGCCACAATAACCATAAAGGTGATGGCGAGTGCATTGGCACTCCGGACAGCAAGGAGGTTGTGTCCAGCCAATCCAAGAGCCTCCAGCAGGACAGGAAGGCAGGAAAACAGTCATCTGCGCGCCCCCTGGGAAGTGGAGAGAGGAGAGCATCAGAGGAGAGTCGCAGGAGGCGTTCTGAGGATAAGAGTAAAGGAAGTGACGGGGAGAGGTCTGGGAAGCCACTGGTGAGGCAGGGTAGTTTTACAATCGAGAAGCCCAGCGGTAACGTCCCGATAGAACTGATTCCTCACATCAACCGGCAGAACGGAGGAAGGGAGCGAAGCGACTCGGTGGGCAGCATGGACACGGCAACTCTTCTCAAGGACACTGAAGCTGTCATGGCTTTCCTTGAGGCTAAACTCCGCGATGAGAAAAAGTTGGACCCGGTAGCCTGCCCTTTATCCCCCGAATCTGATATAGACACGGCCAGCACGGTCAGCCAGGCGGCAACCGAGGGCGATCGAAAAGCAGTGCAGAAGCGTAGATCCCTCAGCAGCCTTTATAGAGAGAAAAGCAACGCAAGCACAACATCAAAAACCACAACCAGCGCAAGGGAGCGTCTTGAGAGGAAAACGAAGACCAAGACCACAGAAAGCCGCTCAGACACGCGTCGTTCAGTGCAGACGTCCTCCCGTGGCCGCCAACCGTCCCAAGATCTCACTGATGACGACCAGACTTCCTCGTTAGCCATCTCAGACATCCTGTCCTCAGACCAGGAGATGTATTCCAGTTGCTCACACCCCAAAGGTCACTTCACCTCCACCGATGACCTTTTGCAGTCCAAACTTGATACCAGCAAATCCACAAGGTCTGCAAAACCCAGCAAGACGCTACAAGCTAGCACCGCGGCCCTCGCGAAACAGGCTGGTCTTCCGCAGCCCCGTCCCACAAGGGCTTCCCTGTTGCGCAGGGCTCGGCTTGGAGACACGTCGGACACGGACCTGGCGGATGCGGACAGGGTCTCGGTGGCGTCTGAGGTGTCCACCACCAGTTCCACTTCTAAACCACCGTCGGGGAGGAAGACGCAGTCACGCATCGACATGCTAGCGCAACCACGGCGCACAAGACTCGGCTCGTTTTCGGCGCGGAGCGATTCGGAGGCCACCATCAGTAGGACCACGGCGACACGTCTGTCTGCAGAGACGGCGCTTCGCCTGGGACTGAGAAGCACAAATCAGCAAGCACCGGACGGCAAGCTAACGGCACGCATGAGGGCTAATAGTGTCTCCAAACTAACCGACCCCAAACCGAAGACAGCACCTGTCAACAGCACCCCATCAGGTGTTTATATCTATATGTTTTCTATCATTTAAGCTGGGCTCCAGTTTAGCATTTTTAGGACAGCACTGTTAATATTTTGCTTAAAAACCAGTAATAGAACCAAGCAGATGATTACTGTAATGATACCTAAAGTTTTAGTAATTGTTCTAACTTTTGGAGAATTGTGAATTCTACAATACAGCTATAACAAAAATGATGCTATCATGACCAATATAGTTAGAATCACTTTCAGAGTGGTTTTTAATAGGCTGATGAACAATAAAAACATGAAAGGGATAGTTCACCCAGAAATGAAAATTCTGATATCTCATACGTCTCAGACACAAACGACATTTGAAGAATTTTGATAACCAAAATGTTGACGGTACCCATTGACTTCCATAGTATGGAAATAATAATATGTAAGTCAATAGCTACCGTCAACTGGAAGATTTCAAAAAATTAAAACGGCACAAATGAACTGTTAACATTAAGATCATCGAGATCTATTTAGAAAATGGATATGGTGCATTTTCATTCATTAAAAGTCATTAAAATACAATGTTCTGCAACCAAAAAAAACTACAAAAAAGTTTATAATCAGACATTTAGCATTCATCAGAATTTAGAAGTGAATTTTTGTGATGTTTCATGTGGACTGGATCACTGTCATTACTCATGTTTGTCTGTAATTGTCTCTGCATGCTTGTGATATTTATAAAGATCCCATTTTACACAGAAACTCAACTTGAGCCTGAAAGTGTTCTGGCAGAGGAGGAGCCCATGGGTACTGTAACATATCTGGGCTGTGTGTGTGTGTGTGTGTGTGTGTGTGTGTGTAGAAACTACAAATCTGCATGCTTTGAAATGTTACAACAATCTATGTTTTATTACATTTTTTTTCATTTATGCTTTTCTGTTTTAAAAAAAAAGGTGTGATGAAAAGGATCTCAGTTTGTTTGGTTTCACATTGGCCTACTAATATTTAAGTGCTTTAAGGATTTTTTAATCCTTTTTGTAAGGATGTTTGCAGATGCAGTGCTCCGAGGGACCTATGAGTTATGAATTATGTTAATATTGAAATTGACTTCTTAGATGTTTGTCTTTTAATGCCACACAGTCGAAATCAGAGCAAAGTTTTTTGTCTCATGCTGATGCAAGCGCTGAGCAATGAGGAATGAGGGTCAGTGGATGTTAAACTCATTCCCCCTGGTGGCATAAAGTTAAAACAACATGACAGAAAACAGCTTTGCAGCAGCAACGAAGAAAAATATCTTCAAACATCCTGGAGTTTATGAAGGACACTTATTTTGAACCTTTACAGTGCCAATCCAGATCTTACCCGAAACCATCATCCCTTTTCATCACTTGCTATTGTCATATTTTAGAGCTAGTTGTTCAGAAAAGCTTTGCAGTTTGATTTCAGCGGGGTAACTGCAATATTCTACTTCTTTTGTGCTGAGTGGTTTATTTTAAACTCTTTTTAACTACGGCTCATAACTACTCCATCCCCACTTGAAACAAGGTTTTTATGAGAACTGTGTAATAATATAAAGTACAAATACAAACTGGAAGCATCGGGAAGATTGCTGTACTTGAATTTTGAATGCAATAATAGATATTTTCCGTGTTTATAAACCTTGAGCCAGTGGGGAAGAATTTTGCATCATATAAATGAGATGCAAGGTGTGTGTAATACTGACAAAAATACTCATACATTAACTGCTCTTAAAAGCCTTTTTGAAGTTCATATGGAACTTTATTGCTCATTATTAATTGTTTCTGTAAGCATTTCAGTCATACCTCTCTCTTTTTTCAGCCACTAACCGATGGAGACGGCTGCCTCCTGAGTATGCCTCTACCTCTGAGGATGAGTTCGGCTCTAACCGGAACTCTCCCAAACACATTCGCCTACGGCCGGGCACCACCCTTCGCACCAGCAGGCTGGGTGGTCCTGTCCCGGTCACCACCAGCCCCGGGGGTCTCCTCCTCAAGAACAGGATGAGAGAACAAGAGGAGTACATACGGGATTGGACGGCCCACAGCGAGGAGATCGCCAGGTACTCATCAACTTTGTGTCTTTCTTAACACATTATTGTATTATTAACACAGTTACTTGACACAAAAAGCTTAGTTATTTTTTGTTATGCTTGACTGATTCATTGCGATATTTCTTAGATTCAAAGTCAAAGATTTTGAAAATGAGAAAAAACGTAAACCATGATTCATCACCAGTTAGTGTGCTTTAGATCTCTTTAATGACAAATCGTCTGAAATCCCTGCAGAAAAAAATGAATAGGTGAGACCTCTGCACTCAGTGCTGGTGTTACATATAGTCAGTGATCTCAGGAGATGTCCTCATGTAGCATTAGTTACAGCTGAAACGGCAACAAGAGAGACTGTCTTCAAATCCACTGCTGCAGGGCAGACACTAATGTAAGCTGATCACATGCTCGCTCGCTCTCACTCTTTTTCATATTGTTTTTGACATTTATTTAGTCTTAATCTCTCATTAGATCCTGATTTCCCATTTCATTCAACTATTTACATTTCAATAAGCTAAATGCTAATGTTTTTGGTTACTACTGACCTTAGAAATGCAGTGTTTGTGGTTAGCTGTGGTAAATGACTGTGTCCAGTAACTGTGTATAACACAGCTGCTCATGTGATCTCAGCAAACAACCCTCTCAATGTAAAAGCCGATTTTATTAGCCTACTTTTGTGACTGGTGTTTTTATCTTAATGTGAGTGGACTGTTTATACTTGTCATTTCTGTATGTGATATAAGTTTGTATTTTTCAAAATCTACATTGTGTGTTTAGCCTAAACTTGTTCATGTAGCAATACTGCCACCTTGTGGTTATTCTAAAGCCATTTCACTAATGGTAAGTTAAGGTTTAGTAAGAATGTTTAATTGTAAACCTTTCATGCTCACAAAATCTGCATTCACTGGATAGAAGCAGAAGAACTGTGAAATATTGTTCAAATTGAAAATAATTGCTAATATTTAAATTATAAGCTGAATTTTCAGCATCATTATCCCAGTGTTTACATGATATTTAAGAAATCGTTCTAGTATGCTGATTGAAAAATATTTCTCATTATTATCGTTGTTGAAATCAGTTATTATTTTTAAGGAAACCTTAATTCATTTTCTATGTGATTCTTTTAAAGAAATCCAGGAAGTTATTTGCAAAAAGCCTTTGATCAATTTAATGCGTCCTTAAGCGCAAAACCAAAAATTGTACTGACCCCAGATTTTTACAGCAGTGCATCTTTTGATGTTATAATAATTCTATAAACAATGCATGTGATGCATGTCATCCATACAATATGTTAATTTCCTATAGGATTGCATATATAAGCATGTGCATGTGCATGAGTAGAGTAGGGACTACCTAATGTGAGTCTGTGATGTCATTTGCATGATGTGTGTGTATTTGTGTGCCCCTAGTCTAGACACCCATCTGAATGTTTACAGGTTATTTCCCTGTGTGCGCAGGATCAGTCAGGACCTCGCAAAGGACCTGGCTATCCTTGCACGAGAGATCCACGACGTGGCGGGCGAGATTGACTCAGTCAGTTCCTCGGGCACGGCTCCCAGTACCACGGTCAGCACGGCCGCGACCACACCGGGCTCCGCCATCGACACCAGAGAGGAGGTACATCTCACTGCCTGGCACTAAACACCTTACTTACTTTTTTCCCAAGATGTTTAGTAGTTTGCACAGTGCTTCTTCTCAATGCTTTTCTTGTTCATTTCTGCAGCTGGTTGAGAGAGTATTTGATGAAAGTCTGAACTTCAGGAAGATTCCCCCTGTGGTGAACACCAAAACCTCAGAGATCAATGGCAAACCAGTGGAGCTCCGTCCCCGGGCCCCGGACAGCTTGGACCCTCAGACGGCCCTGCGCAGACGTACATGGAACCGGGATGAGGTGAGACCGGTATGAACCACTACTTTTATCTTTCAGGCTTTATGAATGTGTGTTAGTGAATGATTGAGCAGACTTCAGGTGTGTGTTTGTGGCTCTCGATGAGAACTTCTTGTTCAGTATAGCCCGGCGTGTGAGCGGTGATGTGAAAACTGATATGATGTGATTAAGTTTAATTACCTCTGTGCTTTATTGACTGGATGTTGTTTGTTTGGTAAATTATTGACTGACGGTTGATTTTTTTTGCAGGCGGTGCTGGACAGTTTATTGCTGACGTCAGTTTCCCAACTTTCTTCCAAAATCCGACAGTCTGTAGATAAAACCGCTGGTAAAATCAGGTCAGTCAGAGAGTCATAGATGTGTACTTTGTTCTTCATTCAACCAAATTATTCAAACAGTCATTTTATAATTGGTGTAAATGCTACAGAAATAATACAAAAAAGTATTATATTAGACCAAATATATATTCTTTATTTCATATTAAGTCATTATATCATTATATAAAGTTACACTAAATAAATATAGAACTAAAAAAGTCTCCAAAAAGGAGTTGGTGTCACGCTTAAATAGAGTTAATGAAAACAAATGACTCCAAGTTGTTTTATTTAACTTTTTACGTCCTACATTATCTAAAGTACTATGTTTTGCAACACACACACACACACACACACACATA
>JAUMHP010000063.1:8079452-8094821 GCA_032361065.1 Enteromius trimaculatus
CGAGCTTGGACACTGGTTGAGCTGTGGTGTGTGCTTATATGTGGTGCTGATTGGTGCTGGGGATGACTGTCAGGTGAGTAGACCAGGTGAATGTAATTAGTATTCCGGGGATAGTGACCGTTGTGTGTCAGTGGGGGTGGAGTCTTGTGTAGAGTCTGGTGTGGATGTTACATCATGTGAATATAAATATATATTATTATAATTGTAATAATTAATTTATAAGTATTATTTAACTTTAATTATTTTATTTTTAACTATTTTTTTATGCAATTAAATAAACAAGGAAAACATATCTAAAATAAAACTTTACATATAAACTATAAAAAATATATCAACCTGATCTCCCCAAATTCTGTGTAACCAAGCAAGTCTCTGTGTTAGTTTCACAGAATAGTCGAAAATTCTGTAATGGGCTCATGGAAAAGATTACTGTAATTATTAAGTCAGTCACAGGCATTATATATAAATAATATGTTGTGATTGTTTACAGTAAAAAATCACACCCCAATGCAATAATGGCAATATCATTATCCAATATCTGAATCCAGATATCTGTGTCTGGATCACAGCTCATCACAGAATTTTTTAAAGATTCTGTGAAACTAACGATCGTGGAGTCTGTGTAACTCAACAAAAATGATGCACAATTTTCCTCAATGAGGAAGCAACACAGCTTGCCAATTGGCACATCCTCTCTGCCTTTGTATTTATCAGCATCTTACGCAATGTAGAGGCGAATCCCGGATTCCCATGCAGTTTATCAAACATTCAGCTCCATCACATCCCTCAGCTGTCCTCATAGCATCTCACATTTCACACCCTGAATTAACATAATGCTGTAATGGAGTTGATTACTAAGAAGCAATTATGAGCAAGGCATTGGAGGATGCAAGTGTTCAGTCAAGCATATGCAACAGTGTGTGAACAGCCAGGCAAAGCCTTAGAGCGACATGAAGCAGAGAGAAAGAAGACGCCTCCCCATAATATACGGCTGCCCTTTAGCTTATCTTCATGGAGTCATCAACATGTGATTGTCACACTGACATCTCAACCTGCAATACCTCGAGAGGGATTTCAGCAGACGTCCGTTATAAGAATTAACTGACTTGAAACGTAAACCCTTAATTCAAACATTTTCAAAGAAATGCAAAGCACTTTGATGGAAATAATATGGAAATTTATTTCTGTGATTTATGGGGACTCTCCATAGGCGTAATGGTGTTTATATTGTACATTATATTGGACTGTATGCGGTATTGCCCTACACTGACCCTACACCTCAACCTACCCCTTATAGGAAACTATGTGCATTTTTAGATTTTCAAAAAAGCACCGTTTAGTATGTTTTTAAGACTTTTGAATTACGTCATACCCATTATACAAATTTGTGTCCTCATAAACCACATAAAAATGCACACACACATAAAGTTAGATTAACATGTTTGATATACATTTTATGATATGTTTAATTAGAAACGCTAATAGCTTTTTGTTGTTTTGGTTGAGGATTATACATGCAAATCTGCACTAATCACTCATGTGCCCTGTGGCTTATACACCGGTGACACTGGGTGCCAAAAACTAGATACCAGGTGCTGAAAACTGAGACAGACGTGCTGACCTTCTTCCTCTGACTGCGTGGTCTTCATCACCTTTGCTTCTTTCCTTGTCCACCTCGTCAAAGCCCATTCCTGAGAGCTTTAGCCCAACTCTTCTGCCTTTTGACCCAAGCAGCCTTAAGCCACATGACATTTTGGAAATGTCTCATTGTATTTCTTCTCTTTTTTTTGCATGGTGTTTAGAGGGGGGTTTAGAAAATCTGTCCTCCATCTCAGTAATGACAAGACCAGGAGTAGGTGCGGAGACTTCAATCTGACCTGACCTTTTCCTCTCTACTTTACAGCCTGAAGTAACATGTCTTCTGTCCTCAATCATTAAAAATGATGCCCTTTCCAATTCCATCACTTCCTCATCTGCTGTCCACGACTGTCATGAGATAAATGCAGGTTACACAGAATGGTCATTTACTATTTAACCAACTGCATGTAATTTCATACAAACTGACTGGAGATAGATGAAGGTATATTACTGATTTTGTGCACATTATGGATCTATATACCATCTGTTACTCTTTGGTAATAATTATTTAAACATTTAAAAGCGAAAGATGGATTTGCTCGTGCTTTTAACCCTTGTGTCCTTAGGGACATTTTTTTTCTCTTCTGTTTTTTTAAATGATCACAACAAAATAAATGTGATCATATATGTGCATCTTTATTTTGGAATTGGAAAATTTCACCCTCATCTTTTTTCTAATTTCTAATTTAATTTGCACTATAGATACAAAATATAGTTATACTTGACCTTAGGGACAAAAAACACCCCCTTTTAAACCCAATAAACTATTTCAATCAGACATTTACACTTTATAGTACCTTTACTATTACTGATTTTCAGTTTGGCCTATAAAGCAATTTCGCCTCTGTTTTCTGCTTTTGGTGAAAGAAAGGATATACTGTATGCGTGCGTGCATGTGGGCACGTCCTGATTTTGCAGGGTTAGGCGTGTTCCTGGGTTAACATATTTTGTTGACCCTGGAACAACATTTTATTCCAAAATTTTAGTTTTGACCATATCTCTACACCTAAACCTAACCCTACCCAGAGGAAAAATGATAGATCACTGACACTGATGTACAAGCACCAAACACTGATTCCTGATTGACCCAGGAACACGCGGAATTGATCAAAATCAGGTTCTGCATGTGGCAGCACCACTGAGAAATATTAACACGTATTTTTTAAATCTGACACTGAACAAAAAATGCACCAGGAGTAATGTTGTTGTACATCACTGACACACCCAAGACTGTAATAATAATCATTTCTAATTGTCAGTAAATGTTAATGCAATAACAGTCCAATGTTTTATGTTTCTTCCTGCGATCTGCTTAAATTTAAGTTTTAACTTTAACTTAACATTTAACTTTTCCGATCTCAGTTTCATAATCTGAACCCAATAATTCATCACAGGATGCAAGGGCACCCAAAACACTCCTCCTCACCCTCTCTTGGAGTTAGACTGAGAGGCTCTCCATCACTGGCGTCAGTGTGTAATGTCAGCCGTGTCGTGTCAGATTACGGGGCTGAGCTCTGAGGGGATTGCCGGATGGCCTCGTGCTCTGCTGAAGACACCCAGAACGGAATAGGTTCCCCCTGCTCCCTGGCACTTATCAGTTAGAGTCTATGTGTCCTGAGGGACAGAGATAACTGTCATGATGCTGCTACCTTCCTGCACATCACCAACACAAGCCCCTGGGCCTTTTGACGGCATGGGCTGAGAGAGGATTGTGATTTGTTTTATTATTATTTTTATTTCTTTACTTTTTTACTTTGAGTGATAGTCAGAGAGGATAAAAATGAAAGAATGAGCTTGGGTGTGTTGTGTCCATGGTTTTAGTTTTTTTCTTTTTTATCATGAATCATGAACTGTGATTGACAGGAAGTAGACCTGAAAAAATGTAAGTCTTTAAAAGCCATCTAAGGGGAAATGTTAGTGAAGGATATGATAAAAGAAATGTCAGAATATAGTACATTTGTTGGAGAATGCATCTAACAGCAGGGGTTTACAGAGCCATGGTATCTAGCAAAACCTTAAAAAAACATTTTCATCAGTTTTAAAAAAATATTTGTATGATTCTTTGTACATTTTAAAAAAATAAATATGAAAGAAATAAAGAACATTTAAAATAAGTATAAAACATACATTTATTTAACATTATTTGTAATGATAATTACAGCATTTGCTAAAAAATGTCAACATAATGTTAAATGTAAAGTAAAAAGAAAGCACATATCATTGCCAGAAATCAACTGTAAACAATACTGTAACAATGTTTGATCTATTACAGCATGACATATTAGTGTTTGTGTAATTTACAACTTAAAAAACTAAAAATAAAATAATTTAGAAGCAGTAAGCTATTTTCTGTCCTATTTTTAACCCCCCTCATCAGAACGTTCTGTCTGAATAGGTGTGATGGATGGTAGACTTGGAAGTAAACACCCACACTGTTAATTGGCTTAAAGTTGTGTACGCTTGACAGCCTACATTGCTTATATAATTCATACATACCTAATAGATTCCTCATACTGTGATTAAGGTCAAAATAAATAAAAGACTCAGCTCTTACTGATGCAAATATGGTAAAAATATGGTCAAATATGATATCAAATGATACCACGTAAACTACCAAAATGTGCTTTTATGTGAAAAAGTAACCAAGATAATACAGGTGAACAGAAAGCCACATGATGAATCAGAGATCACTCTAAGTCATCTGTTAAAATATAGACATAAAATAAAGAAAATACTTGTATATAGATGCTGGACTGGTCAGTGCCAGCCAAACAAAAAAAAAAACACCAACATTGTTTCACACCTGACACTGAAATATTTAAATAAACAATGACTAAACACAGAACATCCTATTGATAATAAAAATAAGAATATGTATTGGCCCTTACATGGACGTTCATTTTATAATAATCATTTTATTAATATTCAAACAGTTTTTGTTGTAATTTTAATTAACTCTCCTATCCTCTCTAAACTCACAATATGATCCACAGACTGAAAGTAGAAAGTTTTCTGATTGGCTAAAAAACAAATAACCATAGAAGGCAGTCACAAAGATAAATATGATATTTCAGAAAACCCAGTTTAGTAATGTCCTTCATCTACAGTAGAATCAATTATATTGTAGTTATAGTTCAGCTATAAATGTAGATACAGAAGATATTGATTATGCTGTGAGAACAAATGGATCTGGGTTCATCACTTGCAAAAGAAGTCAGCCTTAACTACTTAAAAACCAAATTATATTAGTGTGCAGTATGAACAAGGTCACGGTCGTTTTCTCCAGATGCTTTCATCTCGGCATCTTGACTCTCTGTCAGAAATCATGTACTCGTCTCCAGTTCTCATCTCTCCCATTTCTTGTCCCCTCTCACTCCCTCAGCCCTTCATTTCCACATCCTCATATCGCTCTCGTGGCAAGAATCACATTAGATTGAGGGCCTGGACTGGCTTTGTTGATCCAAACTGCCTCGTTCATCTGTCATGGCCTTTCCTCACTCCATCAACCTCTCCTAAGGGAGGTCTCAAACCTTATCAGCCCTCATCTTTTTCATTCCTTCCTTCTGTACTCTTATATTTGTCACAAAGATCTCTTGACCTCTGAGTTGAGTGACTTGGCCACGACAGTGGACAGCTGTCTGCTAAGCCACCTGCCCTTTGGTGCTCTGTCTGTCTCTGTATCTGTCTGTGCACTGGCCTCCAGTTCATTCGTCCGCTCATCCGTCCATCCTTCTCTGTTTGTGTAGCCCCTGGCTAATTGCAGGAGTTGGGCAGGGGTTTATGATGGGCGGTTGTCAGTCGGGGGGGAGGGGTGACGCCGAAGCCGTCATGGGCTTTCAGGATCATATGCTGGGTGTCACCTTCTCGCTTCCCTTCGGTTACACGCTCCCAAACATACAAGCACTCTTTAAAGAGCATCATTTTTACTCTCCCTCCACTCAAATGCACATGCTTCAAGATTCCAGTAGAAATAAAAAAGAACTGAAATAACTTAGTGATGGGCTTATGGTGATCCAACGTGTTTTCTCTGACACTTGTGTAACTTCTGTGCTTATTTAGCTGTTTTAAAATGTCAAATATTAAAATTGCCATAAAGAAACTTCCCTTCACAAACTTTTACATAATATTGTTTCCATATTTTAATTAAAGATATATCAATGTAGCAATACGCAAATTTAATGACTTCATTCATTTAACCTGTAGATAGGTGTAGGAAAAGATCAACTTAAACCTATTAACTGTCACTTTTCACTGGATTTCACCAACGTTCACTGCATGCTGACAATTGGCCATACACTAAGAATTCTAAAAATTTTTCCAATAATATTTAAGAATGCATGTTTAAAGGCAGGTTACTTTTAAATTTATCCTGCTTTGCTAAATTGCTGCCAAGTCCATACACACGGAGAGAGAGAAAGATTGGGTAAAGCATGTCATGCTCACAATACAGACAGTTTGAGTGTCTCAGGGGATGGACAACTTCCTTGCATGAGACGTCTGGGGACAGAGGGTCACTGGTGAATATCCATCTCACACACCAGCAATCATGGCATCGATCTCGCCCGACTATCCTTTGACCTTGGATTCAAAAACACACACTCTACATCCTGCGTACCTTCCTCCTGCCCCCTCAAATTTCAAAGACACCATCTAGTGTTGCGCTTTAATGTGTGCACTAATATACTATTTAAATGGCCAGTTTCTTACACTTGCAAAGACTCGCAGATCATGTTGTGAAGTGTGTGGGTTGGAAGCTGTGAATTCTGAGGTGGATTCCTTCGAGACTGAGGGGAGATGGAGAGGTCTACACCAGACGCATAGCTGTCCACTCACGTTAGTGCTAGTGAGCTCCTAACTAGATGAATAAGTCAAGAAGAAGCAGACTGGCCTCATGTTAAATGTAAAAGGGCTAACAGTTCGAGCCACCAGTTCAGTAGCTTGCCTCTGGTTGAGCCATTTAGGTGGGTGTACAGATTGGTAGACGCACAGTTTGAAATACACCATATTTATGTCTAAATTCCATTAAGCACTAATCAGAATGCATCAAGGACAAAGACATCATACACATACAAGTGGATATAGAAATGTATGTTGTATGAAACAAGTGCTCGCTTGGGCCCTGCATTATGGTGTGTGTGCTAATTGTTAGCTCAGTGGGACAGGGAACAGTTCCGCTGTCTGTGGTCTAGAGTGCTCCCAGACTGAGGACCCTAGAGAGTGCCCTCCAACCTCCCTGTCAGCTACTGTTAGATCACACATCCATGGTCACAGACTGAGACAGCATGCACACACTAACCCAAACACTCCCTCTCTTGGTTCTGCTATCATGGACCCTTTTCACAGACTGATGTGTTTCAAAGGTTGTGAAGGTTTACACACACACATAAAATGAAAAAACAACACACGATTTTCTATGTAACACAAAACTCAAATAGGAATTAATATTAAGACAAATCTGCAAATGTTTGATTTTGAGATGAGTTTGTGATATTTTGAATGCAGCATGTGAGGAGACAAACTTTAGTTTGGCTTGAAAATAGCCTAGCCTGAAAATTTTAAGCAGTTGTAAAATTCTTACGTTTAAAAATTTATATAGATTAGATAGATGTTGATAACATGTTTCTAGCATACTACCATATTGTTGACATGATTAGCATGTTAATAGCATGATTTGCATGTTACTTGCATGTCGCTAGCATTTTTTCTAACATGATTAGCATATAGCATATCACTAATATGTTTAACAAGTGATAAGCATTCCATTGGCCTGTTTCTAGCATGATTAGCACGTTTCTAGCATGACAAGTAAGTGACTAGCATGTTTCTAGCATGATTAGCGCGTTTCTAGCATGACAAGTGACTAGCATGTCACTAGCACGTTTCTAATATGATTAGCAAGTGACTAGCATGTTTCTAGCATGATTAGCACGTTTCTAGCATGATTAACAAGTGACTAGCATGTTTCTAGCATGACCTGCAAGTGACTAGCATGTCACTAGCATGTTTCTGACATGATTAGCAAGGCCGTAATGTTAAGTCAATGGGATTTTTTATGGCCAATTTTTTGCCACTTGAATGAACATAACACACCCGATTGCTTATAAAAGTAACACACATCTCCTCAATAGGTTGCATGATCATTTGACGCCTGTTTCATGGATCTGTGACAAGCGGTTCGGGAGTTACGAGTTACGCACCGAAGTTTGTACGGAACTACAATAATAATAAGTATGTGAGATAATTATAGTGTGCTTCGCAGGAAAGCACCACTAAGAAAAAGCTTAAGTAAAAGATCATTCGGAAACCATTCTAATATGCTTATTTACTGCTTAAGAAGCATTTCTCATGCATCCTTGGTGCATTTTCATTATCCCAAGCTATCCACTTACTTTAATTTTGTATTAAAACAATAAATAGGATAAAACGGCACTCTTCTTATGATACTTGGTAACCTCTTTTGTCCTAATACATATTTAAATGACATCATCAATAATGGACGGTAAATATCAGTGAGAGCTCCACATGGTCAAGAGGGAACATCTTAACTATGTCCCTTGCTACGCTGATATAGGCTCACACACACATTTTGCAGGTCAGTCTGCGATTTGCATCACTAATTTAAAGACGAGTCTCATTAACCTAGTTTGCCTCATTGGCTAAATGCTTACCATACAAATTTTATTCTATACAAAGAGGCTGGGGATTAGCATTACACTTTTCCCCTTAAAATAAAGTGAAACTATGATCAACTATCAACATTTACATTTATTCCCGCTCTAAATAATTGACCATTTAAACCTTTTTTTGGTATCTTATAAACATGAATTAAGAATCTTCTTGAACACTAACTGCAGTTTATGTCCTCCTACAATAAACATTCAGTATAAACAAACTCCCCATGCAATTCCAAATAAAACTGTGCTCATTCAGTAAACAAATCTGGCTTGTTCTCCTGCATGTGGAAATCAATGAGCATTAAATGGCAGGCTGAGGCAGAAGCAGCCTGGTGGATGCTCCTGAAAGAGCAATCATTAAATGATTTCTTCTGGATGAACTGCTTCGGAGAAACACTCTGAGGATGGGATACAAGGATGAAGGTTTCATGATGTTGTTCTGGGGGTCACTTTGATGGAGTTGCACACATACATTCAAATACCATTGCTCATTGTAGTGTATACTGAAGAAGGCTCTTGGAGAAAATATAAATAAAAGATTCCTCAGGGGGCATTTAGGTGGCACTTTGGATCCTAAATTCTGCAAAAGTTGTGTATTAGCTGTTGTTAAAAATGTTGTTTGTAATAAAATGACAGATGTATGAAATTAAAAGCTGTCAGAGTTTAGATATTGGATGAAAGTCTGAAGTAAGAAACTAACTCAAATACAATAGAACAATTATAGATAGAAAAGAATAGAAAAGAAAAGAAAATATTTTCTGCAATACTCTTGGCTATATAACATAAAAAAGAAGTTCAACGGTCATGTTTTTTATCCTGTATATCAATCATACTGCAGTTTGGTTGTTTTTAATAAAATTATAATAATAAATGCAGATAAATGAGTCTATCTATCCATCTATCTATATATATGATAAATAATTTTATCAAAATGACGTTGCTTTTTTCACAGTTTTAAGAAATGTTACTTTTTTACAAGATTTTCAAAATGTATTTTTATTTTTGTTTATAGACTAATTTATAAATTACAGTTTATTAAATGTCAACTAAACACTGTTACAGTAATTGAACTGTGGAATAAAAAAATTTTATTTGATCTTTTTTTAAACTAGCTACTTTCATGTTTGTCTTATTTAGAAAGTTTAAAGTTAGAAAATGGTTTATCTAATAATTCTCATAACACAAAGTGGTATTCGAGTCAAATTGTAGTGCAGGAGTGCGAGTCAGATACGAGTTGGATTACTAAGAACCACTAGATGGTGCTATAAGCTTCTGATCTGAAATAAACACAGCAGCAACAACACACACCTGACGATGCCTGCTTGTCTGCGTCTTCAGTCCTTAAGTCATTTTGGTAGAAGAGAATGGGTAAGATAAGACACTGTGAACTGTTTTTGTCAAGTGCCTATATATTCACGAATTGCTGTGACAAGGCCTATGTGAAAAAAAAAAACAAGTCTAGTTCTCATGGTTTGTGGGTAACTTTTAAATACAAAGTATGACAATATGAACGATACGTGCAGCAAATTCATTTGGAATGTCATATTTGTTATTGTTGTTTTATTTTGAAATAGGTCACACTTCTAATGTTCTGAGACACGTCATAGATGATTTCTATAATTTAGGTTGATAGCAATATAATGACAAAATAAAAAAAATCATATTTTATACAGAAACAGATTATTAAAATGTCCTTGTTTGTATATACTTATAAGCCATGCATTGTAATATGTGGATGTTGAAGGGCCATGCTGTATGTGGGTTAGTCAGGCAGGCAGTCTCTCTGCAGCTGGGGTTGTTCCCACAATCTCTCGCCCACCTGGCTCTTATCCTGTGCTGTTTGCCACAGATCAAAATGGTCTTAACATTTATAAATGACAGCGAGAGAAAAATAGACCTCTGAGAGACAGCTGTTTAATGAGAGTATTACAGAGCATTTCAGAGAGTGACAGTGTGGCATGTTTTGAATTTGCATATGTGTGCACAGAGAAGAATATGCTTCATTAATTGGTTTTGTGGTCTGTAAATGTTATAGAAATGGATGGCCATACAGACATGGCCTCATTCCTTCAGGATACAGAACAAGGAGGATGTGTTGACCTGAGGCACTGAGACTTTAGCATAAATTATGAATATTATTTTTATTTACACTGAAAAACCAATCCCCTGGGGTTATTTATTTTTTGTGCATGTTAATGGTGCTTGATCTATGCATATTTCTCCCCGGTTTTAAAAGAGATGACGTATTTACTGGAGAAAGCAATATTATGGACAGATGACTTACATTTTAGTCAGAAAACAAAAAGTTAAAATTGTCTTAATGCTAAATATGTTTATTATAACCAACTAAATGTTGATGAAAATGAAACAGCAGCAGCAATGATAATAGTAATATAAATAGTAATAATAAAAATAAATAAATAAAAATGGTATTTTGTCACCCTACTGGACAATTACTTGTTAAAAACATTATTTCTTTCATTTTGTGTTGTCTTAAGTGGAACATAATTAAGCTTGTAGTCAGAGGTTAAACTGCACATACATTTCAGTATTTACCATATATCCAAGTTCCATACAATAATTGTCAAATAGAGCACTTATCTATGACATAATTTTTCATAGGTGCTCACCTGCCACTTTTGCTTCTTGACCTTTTACTGGTACTCCGTGATGATTTCTACAATTCACCCCTCTTGATCTTCAGGTCACGGTATTTAAATGTGTGTTTTCAGAGAAATCTTACAGATCTAATTTACCACAACTCTTCAGAAGATGAAACAATCGTCTATTAATATCTTTTGGTGTTAACCAGAATGCAGTAAATATTCTTATAAGAAAACATTTTTTTTTATTTAAGTTTACAAATTTATTTTTAATGGACAAAATTCTACAAATGTAAGCATTTTTCTTCATATTTTAATTAAATAATTCACTCACCATTGTGTTTTCCAAACCAGTATGTTATATGGAATACAAGAATGATCCTTTGCATTATATCTTTAAGTTAATAATCTATAATTTCACAGACAAGGCTTAAGCCTAGACTTAATGGAAAATCTAAGCTGTTTCAACTTGAAGGAAACTTGCACTGACTTCTCTTTAAACATGTCAGTGCTTTTGCTTTGTCTTAAGATGCACACCAGCAATGCTTTTTTCAAAGAAATGTTTATAAAATTACTTAAAGGTCCTAATTGAACTATGGCCTAATCCTGGTCTACACGATAAGTCTATGAAACCTAAAATACAGTTTAGGCTATAATAAACAGTAGCAGTACATTACTAGTAAAACATATTAATATCTCTGAGGTCCCTAAAAGGCAAATCTGCAGTTGGTGTACTTGGTCACAATTAAAGACTAAAGCAGTAACTTTTACTGCTGGTGTTTTTCCTCAACAGCAACAGCTACCACTTATTCTATTTCTGAATAAAAAGAGTGTAATGTTCAGACAATCCTAGTCTCCATGGTGATAAAAACCACTCTGCAGTCTCCATAGTGATGCTTCATCAGCACTTACTAGTTGCAGGTCTGGTACTTGGCCTACTGTTTACTGTAGTTAAGTTGACTGGGTTAGGTCCATCTGACAACAGTGCCTATCTTTATCCTTCCTTATAAACTCATGATGAGATCATTTATGGGATCACTGAGGAGATCATCAGCTGGCTCTCCAATAATCTAATCAGTCTGCTTTGGTTCTTCTATGATCTAATCAGTGATGTCATCAAAGAGCAATAAGTGTGTGCACTAATGAGGTATATTACCCTGCAAACAACATATCTTTATCGAGACATAAAGAAGTCACTCGAAGAAATCGTTCTGTTAATGTTTACTCACCCTTGAGTAGTTTCAAATCTGTATGAATTTCTTTGTTCTGCCGAGTTTGTAACCATGCTGTTTTATTTCACCATTGACTTCCATAGTATTCTTTTCCTACTATGGAAGTCTATGATGACCCAAAACAGCCTGGTTACAAACCTTCTTCAAAGAAATTCATTCAGCAGCCTTCACAGGATATTGCATTTCTCAAAATATTAAAATTATGATTTGCTCTTAAGATATGTAAAAATATGGTTTGACAGAAGTAAAATTCTGATTAAGACATCTTTGATGTAATTATTTGTCCATGGTTTATTATGCATTTATAACACATATTACATAAGTCATTGAAATCTTCATTCTCCTTGCAACAACTTTAAAACTTTGAGTTGAAATTTGCTTATATTTTGTGCTTCTATACAGGCTGTATATTTATTACATAGTACCAGAAAAGTTTATGTGTGATCCTGTCGGATTAAATGTATCTGAAATTAATCATGTAAATGCTGATTAACCCATTCTAAAGTTGTCACAGAGGTATCCAACTATCTTCCGGGGTAAGATTACCCGTGGGAACCAGGTTTTGTTACCAATCAATAATTGATGAAGATACCTGTGAGGTAATTGACAAGCTCGCAGGCTAGGTGCAAAGATTATCTGCAGGAAGGACCAGAGGAGAACTGCAGAAATGTGAAGTAATCCACGGGTCAATAGTTATCCATAATATAAACTTTGTAACGTTTATAAGTAAACAAGAGTTTTAGAATTCATAAAAACATCTATAGAATAAAGTGTAACCAATGACAAAATTCTCAATCAAAAAATGCCCCTTATAAACACATTTCTCTAAAGACTACAAGTACCATACACTTGTGAAGTGTGCTTAATTGTACTGAATGTGCACTTGCACACTTCAAATCTTAAAAATACATAAACAGCTGTCAAATTAAATGTTTCATTTTAAATTACATTTATGTTATCATGCTTGATTAATATTTTATCATGCTTTAAAAAAAGAACACCTATTTTTTTATCTGTTGACTAATGAATAAAATACTTGACTATAATTGTAACTTTTTTGCTATATTGCAACTCATACAAACCTCGATAAAATTAGGCTGCATTAAAAGTGTTTAAGTTTATAAATACTTGTCAGTACATTTGCTTTATACTTTACCGTACTTCGGTTAAATTTAATTGAAAAACTTAAAATAAAACAAAAGAATTAAAAGACACATAAATAATATTTACCTAAATCCTATTTAAACGCAATAAAGCACTCTGTAAACTAACAGAATTTAATACCTAACTGCAATAACAGACATACAGACAGACAGACAGACAGAGATAGATAGATAGATAGGTAGATAGATAGATAGATAGATAGATAGATAGATAGATAGATAGATAGATAGATAGATAGATAGATAGATAGATAGATACAAATAAATACATACATGCATACATAGCCTAAATAAGCAAGTAAATAATTCAGTAACCCAAAATAATGAGTTTTATTCTAAGCCTCTCCTTAGCACACGCAGTTCTCGGCCAATGATGTCAATCATAGAGGCGAGGCCCCTCCCATCAGACAGAACCCCAGCGCGCGGCCGTCAATGGCACGTCACCTGTCTCTAACATGTAGCTAGAAACGCTAACACGGCTCGAAATTCAACTCGGATGACCACCGGTCAGGTCGCACTTATTTTTTCGTTGAGCCGAAGTGAAACAGCATGTCAAATATGTTCGTTACAGCTCGTAATCCCAGACGCGAGCCGTTGAGGGCAGACCTGACCGTGTGAATTTAACCGCATTAGCTAGTCTGCTAGCAGGGTTTACCTTTAGCTGTGCTAAGTTAGTCGAAACGCACTAATATCAAAAACGATCCAAAAACTTAGATGATTATCGAGTGGGTTCTCTTCAGAAAGGCACATTTGACGGCCGCCCGGAACGTGGCGTCTACTGGAAGGGTGATTTGGACATAATAAAAGTAAGTTACACCACATTTGTCAGACTAACTAGCAGGCTAGTGTTGTCTACACGGGCTGGACGTGTTTTGTAACTGCTGCACTGCTGCTGGGCCAGTACTGCTGCCTGCTCTAGGAAACCGACCTGTTCGTTAATTTGTCTCCAAACCTAACGAGTTGCCAGTTTGTTTAGGAATTTGGAGTACCATAGGTGTTGAATTCAAACATTATAATTTTCCCACCGTTGTAACTAAATTAGTTTTGACACCAATCATTTTAATACCTTTCTAACGTCAACACCAGAACTGGCATTTGAGTTGTTATTGTTTTATGGAGTGGTTGTTTTCATTTGTATGGAATGAAAATGCAGGTCTATATAATATATAAGTTCACCCCAATCATTGCAGAATCAAGCCAGTGTTGGCTGGTTATCAGTGTCAGAAAGTAACTTATTACTTTGATAAAGCCTTATTCTAAATATATACATCATTTGTGTCAGATGTTTTATTATAAGTTGACTATACATCCACTAATAATGCATTCAATGTTTATGATATATTATCAGATATTACATACAAAACATGTACATTATATTATTAGCTGAGAAAGCTTTTGTATTTTAATGTTTTTTTGTTTTTGTTTTTTGTTACATAGCATGGTTCATTTCTGACACTGTTGGTTGTAAATGTGATAGAAGATTAGCTGATGAAAACTATATGGTGCTAATAAGTAAAAAAACCCTGAAACCGTTCTGTTATTATGATAACGAAGTCCACTTCTAGAAGTTCTTGTTATATTAAATAAAGAGCAACATCACTTGCCAGGTCTGCCTTTTTAGTTGAAGCAGTAGAACACTGGAATTCTCTGCTGACAGCTATT
Organism: Enteromius trimaculatus; assembly: GCA_032361065.1. Taxonomy (NCBI): domain Eukaryota; kingdom Metazoa; phylum Chordata; class Actinopteri; order Cypriniformes; family Cyprinidae; genus Enteromius; species Enteromius trimaculatus. Next base: position 8,094,425 of record JAUMHP010000063.1, read on the forward strand.
AGATTGTGGTGCTTTTAAATGCATTTTACACACATAATCAAGTCTCAGCTGTTTGATCGTTTATATTGTAGCAAAATGTAAACGTAATAATCACACAACTCTATACACAGCTCCAATATACCTGGGCGAACCAATCAACATGAAAATTTTTGTGGACTTTTATTGTTCCATTTGTTTTCCACATGTTTGACAAATCTTGAATGCATGTGCATATAAGCATGTGCCACCTTCTTGACAACAGCCCTACTTTTAAAACACCTGCCATGGTGTTTATTTGTCCTCTCTAATAAATTACATGGCATACCCAGTTAAAGACGTCGCCACTCTAACTTGATGATTCATATCATATAATAAAAAAATCTATTTTTTTTTTTTTTTTTTTTTTTTTTTCAATTGA
>JAUMHP010000063.1:8096197-8122033 GCA_032361065.1 Enteromius trimaculatus
CATATAAAAAAAAATTCTTTTTTTTTTTTTTTTTTTTTTTTTTTTTTTGCAAGTGACTCCCTCAAATTCTCCAGGCCTCAGTTTGCCAACTATGGGCCAGGTGTATCGCCTGAAATGAACTTCAGGGTTTGTACAAAAATGGACTATTGTTTACATTTACAAGATTAGACATCTTCATTGATTATAACACGTGTATGTGATAACAAGCTTACAAGGTTATATTACATTTTCAGTTAATTACTTTTCCAGTTATTGTTCTTTTTGATTTTGTCTCCCCAATGCTGCATCTGGAAAGCAAATCTAACATTGTAGTTTGATTTAAGGAGTGCATTTTAGAGATAAAGATAAATTTACTGAAAAGTAGTGCTTTGTTGCAGAGGCATGTAAAATGTAATATTAGTATTGATTGCTATAATCTTCTTTAGATTTATTCAGACTAATATTAAAATATACTAAAATATATATATAAAATATGTATTGCTGATATGTTAAAGATATGTGCAACACCTGGATAATATAACTGCAATTATTAAGAATGCACAGCCTCAAATTAGAAACATGCAGACACCATTTCTGGGAGGATTTTGTATTCATCGTCTCACTTAATTTTCCCATTTGAATCAGCATTCAATTTCTGCTATGATTCTAGCCATGGTCAAAGCAGATTCTAGTCTTTTCATGTAACTGCAGTAGAATAAAACTTTCACTGATGAGCTCCGCTCCATGTTTGTCAAAGGGATATTTCTTTCATGTTTGCCCAAGCAGTAAAGTTTGTTTTTCACTGGGATTTTTGGACTTTTGCCTGCTGTGTACTGATGGTTTCATCAAAAAGGCTATTAGGGTAGGCCTTTGTATTCAATGTTTGTTTGTGGCTGTGCAGTTGCCACCCGTGTATCACGCAAAGGTCTTCTCCTGCCTTATTCCCTAATGGAACCTTACACAGACATTGGCAAGGGCACAGATGATGTGAGGACCTAAAATAACCCAGAAAGTGTATGGAGTGCTTGGCCACTGATAATAAGGATGGTTTATGAGCAGTTTTCTGGTCGTCCTAGGTCAGTTTATTTCTTGTAATCAGAGTGAACCTTATTACCACTAAGATGTTGTTCCTTGTGATTCCATTTTGAAATCAATAAAATGTTAATGAAATCAAAACAAATATTTAGAATTGTAGATTTGTCTCCTTTTTTGAGTTTTTATTTTGTCATTGGAATTGATGAATGACTATATGGTAATCAGAAGTTTCCAGCTTCTTTAGTTTTCCGCTACCCTAACACAGTATCCCCAGAATGTAATGCATTGTGGACTACATTATTGGTCAAAATTTTCTAATAGTTAAGATTTTTTTATATTTTTGAAAGCAGAAGAAAGAAATGCTTGCCAGGGCTTCATTTATTTGGTCAAAAATGCAACAGAAACGTATGTAATGATTCACTCAAGTGAATTGAGCCTTTTTTCAGAAAATAGGTGGACACCCCTGCTTTAATTGTTTAAATTGTGTAATAAGTCTGTAGGTTTGTTCCAGTCTTGATATTTAAGAAGGTTGTGTTTCTGATTGTGATTGGTTGTTTTAAGATAATATGATGTGATAATTTGTGAAGATCACCCACCTCTACTGACACATGGAAGTTCTATTTTATACCCCTTCACCAGCCCCTTGTCCTTTGTCCCTTGAAACAGAGTGGCAAGTGGTGGGGGGGGGGATATTAATTAATATAGTTCAGCCTTAATGTAGTTCATCTTTTGTCTGTGATTAAAACAACATATGTAATGTGCTGAGCTTTGATTGTGGTTTACCTTGGATCAGACGTGATTTAATAGAGTACCATTGTTTATTGGATCTGTCTTGAAAGCCTTTGCTCAGTAGCTAATCAAGTACTGCATGCATCTCATGAGTGGATTAACAAATTGAGTTAGCTTGTTAACCCCACTATCTTGAATCCCTCTGAACCTTGAGGAGGCCTGCTGATGTTTGCAAACTTTTTGATTAATGATAGTAAGATTACATTAAAAGTCATGTTCCGCTTCTTGGATCCATATCTAACATGACCTTGTGCACACAAACCACACTGATTACTTTTTTGCCTTTTGATTCTGATGTACAGTGGTTGATCTGACCTCTGCTCTACAGGTTAAACTAAAAGGAATCAGTAGAAAATGTTGCAATCCTGTAGGCTTGAGAGATCCTGGGTAATGAATGTAGACTGATCTGCTGCGGTCCAGCGCGTACAAGATATTTTGAGTAACCAAACAGTAGCTGGAACGAAAAGAAACTCATTCAGAGTAAATGATCTATGTACTTCACTTCCCTATTCTCATAGAATTAGAATGATTGATAATTTATAGTTATATCCTCCTTTATGTGAATGGATGTTTTGGGTCAACACATGCAAGGAGCACATGGTGTACCTGGAGTCGTGCATTGCGTATGTTCACACGTTACTGTAATCGTCTTACAACGTTGTTCATTTCCAAACTCTGCACTTTGCCAGCTGCTCCTAGTTTCAGTTCAATGAATAAAATTCACAGTTAGTTTCGCTTGTCAGGTATCTTGCTGTACTTGCAATTCCAAGAGACTGGTCACAGGAAAGATGCACTGAAGTGCCCTGTTGAAGCTCTCTGTTACCATAGAAACCACTCTTAGCTGCCACTCCAGGCACTGTAGGCATGGAAACGCAACATATGACAGTGGTCCAATGGTTACATCATTGCAGTGCCATAGATCTCAGGAGTGTGTTGAACTGCTCCCTTCACTTCGTTGGAATGTGGAAATCTTATATGAGCAACCTGTCATCTGGATGTGTAACTCTTGAATGCAGGCCAACGTTAGGTCAGGTAAGGATTGTTTTTATGGTCATAAACCGACTCACCATGTTAGCGGACGAGCTGGTAATGCAGGATATTAATAGAATTCCTGGAGTCAGCCTAAGCCTGGTTGTTATGAAAATGCACTCTGGCCTGGTCAGTGCTGTCCTTTTAAAATTCATTGACCACAATTCCTTTTTTCCGTCTGTAATGAAGATGTCATGATTCATCGTGATGAGGGGACGTGGGTGATGGTGGATGAAAGTCACCGTTGGGCACAGGTGGTCTGAAATGGAGAGTTGACGTGGCTGTTTTTCCTTTTGTTGGGTCACAACATTGAAACACTCTTCAAAGGTCTAGCCCACTTCCTGTCTCTAGGATGAATTTTGTTTGTTTGTTTTAGTGCTTTGGCACAGTGTGCCCTCTGGTTCCCTGCACATTCATAGGCAATGAGTTATTATCATCTGGGCTTTTTTAATTTACTGTGATGCTAAACAGAGCACATGATCAAAGCTTGGCTAATCTAGAGTCAAGGCACAGGTGCCGGAAGCTGTTTCCAATAAAACACTATCGTTCAGTGTTCAAGAAAGTAGACCTCTTTTTATTTTTTTTATATTTTTATATGCAACTGTTATGATGTACTTCTATGTGGGTTAATTTATCCCAAGTGGTGCGATGGAGGTTGCTTGGCAATTTTACTTTTTTGTGACTGATTACCTTTATGAATAATTATTGCAAAACAAGATATATAGCCTGCATTTATTTTACTTGGCTTAACCATAGTTGCCCTCTTTGTTTCATGGCCACAACAAACATTGGTTCTACTGGGTTGTTTTAAAAACTCAAAAAAGTCATGGCTACTTGGAACATTAACTTATCTTAAGTCACCATTTAGCTCATGCTTGTTTGTTCTACTTATCATTCAAACTCAAATGTATTGATCAAGATTTGCTCACCGTTCCACATTTAGGGTCAGTTTACATTGGGAAGGTTTCAAGTCTAAAGCCTAATTTCTAAGAGGGCATAAGTATAGGTGTAGGTATTTTAATATGCAAGCGAAACTCTTCATGTTGTGTTTTAGTTCAGTGGGGGTGAGAACATATGGCTTCTCAGTGGCCTTCATTTTGAGGTGGAGTGACTAATATTTATTTCAGATAGCCTACATGCTCTTATGGTGAACATGGCCCAAGCTTCCCAATTCCATTGATGAAAAATAAGAGTTTGAGTCTTAGCTGAAAGCTCAGGATCTGGGTAAGTGAAGGGGGGTTTGCATGCAATCCTATCTGGGTTTATTTATAGTGCAGTAGGCGTGAGGTGTGGCCAGCTCAGACACTCAGACATGCTGTTCTGTGACATCATTGCATACCACATGACTGGATTGCAGCTTGCGGAGCAAAAGTGGGGTCTCTTGGTACAAACCAGGATCTAATTATATGTCATCTTTTGCGTTTTCTTGGGTCAACTTGACCATGTAATATATATCTTGTTTGGATCCAGTTTTATTTTACAACATTTAAAAAATAAGAAGGTGAAATAGCAGAATTTTTCATCAAAATATTGAAACCAGTGAGATTACAAATTGGCACATGGGCACCTTAACTGTGAAATTAATTAATTTATTTGTACATACACTCTCTCCAACTTTGCTATCACTGAATGGATTTCTCTTGAATTGCCAACAGCAGTTATGAAAGTTTCCATTGGAATAAATTTTACAGAAACTCTGGGGAACTCATTTGCATGATTCTCACATACTCATTACCACCTAGTGGTCTCTTCTGTCTATCAGCATTCACCTTTAGCAGATAGTGAACAGTTGCAGAAGAACACAGATGAAAGTAGACTGTAGGATTCAGGGGTCAGCAACATTTCTTATTTTCTTCATCTCTGTGTAACACTTCTGATATTTCTTTAACAGTCAGCTTAATTAATAAATGAATAAATAAATCTTGAAATGTAACTTAATCCAGAAAAAAACAATCTTCTGTATAAATCTAAATGCTGTTTTTAATAGTGATGTTTTGTATTGTGACACATTATTAATATTGCAATTTTTAAAATAAAACATTGTCCCAAACTATTCTGTTGCTTTAATTTTTAATGTAGAGCTGTACTGCATAACAGCATTTTTCTTGTGTGTTTACAAGGTTCTTATCAGGGCCAAAGCAGCTTACACATGCTCTGAAAGTTGTAATCTTTTGGAGTTCACCAGGTCAGACACCTTTACAGCCATTATATCACCATTATAGTTTCATGCAACTTTCCAAAAATAATGTTTTTTTATGTCATCTTTTTCTCATGCATAATTTGAACTCAAACAAGAGCTCTTATGCTACGAGTTCAAGCATGTGAGACTTAAATCAACAAAATTACGGATTGCTTATTCATGGAACTGCACGTTGTTAATGTTTAAAACTATTAAAGGTTATTTGCTCTGCTGCGAAAAAATAAATACTTCAATGTTAGTTTGATCAGTTTGTACCTCAACATCTTATTTTGCAGTCAAATTTTTACAGGGCAAGTAAGCTATCTGTCCAAATGGACCTAGAATTGTTCTATATTTGTTTGTGTGCTCATGTAATGTTTGCTGTGAGTCAAAGCTGTAACCTGTGGACAAAAAAGAGTTGTCGTGTGACTAATTTGGCAGCATGGCTGCCCTCCTTTCACTGTTGGCTGACTGTGAGCTCTGAGTTCCAGAACTCTGCTAGCACTGTTGGATTAAACCTGTGATACTGAGGTCATGAAGCATGAGTAAATAGGGCCACTTCACTCGATCCTGTAAATAGATCCTGAGGTCTGATTCAGTGAAGAGATGAACCCGTTTCTTAGCATTTGTGGTTTTGGTTGCATAGGTTCTGAGTGGAGCTTCCATATATCTGTTACTCTCACCATGGTAATCAAGTGCCTCATCTCAGCAACAGACAAGCAGAATTCTGTTTTAATTAAAAAAATTATATATATATTTTTTGATCTAATTATCTAATTAAAATTAGATTTGTGTGACCACTATTTCGGTTCATCTGGCAAGTAGCAATAGTCCAGACAGCTACATGTCACAGGTTGACTTTGAGTTTTAACTGGCAGTTCATCTGGGGGGAGCAAATCCCGTCTTCCTGCTGGGTGAGAAGTTTAATCTCTACAATTACTTCGGTTGTAGTTACACTACTGATGTGATGAATGAATAAGGCGATCACTGAAGAATGACAGCACTAGACACACAGCAGAAGCATCCTAAATGCTTCACTTGACCTGTGTGTGTGTTTTATTTTTAATTATTTGTATTAGGAAAAAGTAGGGTTTAGGCAAAATCTTGTTACTTTGTTTTATTGTATTTAAATGTTCAAGGGTCTTGGTTATTCTTGGTGTGGTGGGAAAAGATGGCGAGTTATGCACTAGAGTTATGCACTTTTTCAGCCCCGCTCCCGAAAAATTATATATTATTTTCTCCCGCCCACCAAAGCCCACAGGTAAACCTATAAGTAGTTTTATTTTCACCACTTCCCGCTACTATGTTTTGTTTTATTTGAGTTTAGTTAATGAGAAGGGAGGTTCGCATGAAAACTGTTCTGGATTTTTCTGTTAATTTAATTCTGTTCGACTGTTGTATTTGCACTTCTTTAGAAACGTCTATTTGTTGATAATAAAAGTTGTTAATATTGATGTGCATGTTATTTTGTTATTGTTTCAGTATTAGTGTTTGGTATTGAGTCTTACATCATAATTGTTTTAATTATTCACGCTAATACATTTGTATTACATTGTAATACATTTTAATTGCATTTGTTTTTGTTGCCAAATTGGTTTGGTTGACATTTTTTATCACTAAGGTAGCATTGATTTAAAGTTGGTTCATTTAAAAAAAAAAAATAGCTTAGATGTAGTTAAACTACTTTTGCCATGTTGCTGTAGCTTAGCTTGCTGCATTTCTCAGGGTAGTAGCTTTTGTGTAGTTGAGCTTAATTCAATGTAGAGTAACTGATAGCTTAGCTCACTACATTTTCTAAGTAGCTTGCCCAACACTGGTTATCGCAATAAGCCTCGACAGCGTGATCAGGCTGTATCAAGCTGAATGGGCTTATTTCTGCGATAACTACCGGCTGCCTGTACATTATCCCGCTTATTATACGACTACTTGCCACATAAGGAAAAAAACTGGACATGAATATGAATTTGAAACATTTTATTGGCCTATTTGTTTTAAATGAACATCTTCATCCTTCCGCGAAATGATATAGTACCACGTGACTAACATTCAAACGATTGTCCAGTGTTTGTCACAAGATGGCGCCAAACGGTAATCTTTGTTGGCGCTGAGGGATTTTAAACATACAAGTAGTACCGGCTATGCGTTATTACTTTGGAGCGGTTATTGTTTGAAAAGAACGAACCTGCAAATGTCTCAACTGACCAATCAGAATCAAGCATTCCAGAGAGGCGTGTAATGAAATTCCATATTTTGTCATGTAGCTTTTCTGTATTTTCATATTTTAAAAATCAAACTGGTTGAGTGATTTGTTCGTATTCGAAGTACGTATTGTATTTTTGTGCAGTCAGTGTGGATGTCAATGTTATATTGTAGCTATATTTTTTTTACACGATTGTCAAGGATACACAGCGAATGTGGGCTGCCACGCCACCGTTTTCCAAAGTCTCAGTTTTGCTGGATTTACACTGAAATGCAACCCCAGAGTTTTCAAACTAAAATGGGGTTCTCCGTTTATGACCTTCAAAACGCCGGAGTAGTGTAAACGAAAGTTAATGCATTTTAAAATGAAAACGCTCTAGTGTACACTGTGCCTAAAAATGTGTAAGGGATAACGTACAGTCAACTGGTCATAATCAGAAAACAAACCCTCATTGGGTAATTAGCAATGTATGTAGGGCTGGGTGAGATATAGGCAAAACAATAATCATGATAAAAAATGTTATATCAATAATAATGCAAAAAAGTAATATTTATGGTAAATGATTATTTCATTGAGTGATTTGTGCTCTTTGCTGTATTAAAGCTCTTCACACTGGATCTCCCAGCTCTGTTTAGTGCTCGCATGAACGAGATTTATCAGCCATTAGATATCCGCTCTAGTGCGCTAGCGCAGTGCTGCTGTTTGAGCCATGCGAAAAAAATAGTCCATGTGGCACGGTTCAAATGAGTTGGGTCATTTTGTTCCTTTTGGCACGTACAGTTATATCAAACTATTTTTTAGATATTTATATTACGATGATAATCTTTATATTACCAAACAGGCCTAGACCTACACACCTTCAAAACAAATAAATGCACATGCAATGTTGCATAGGCCTAGTATAAAAATGATCAAATATATACAGTTTAACTAAAAATGTAAAAAAAGAAAAAGATTAATCAGCAGTTAGATTCACCTCAGTAATGAAGCGGCACTACACTGTTCTTACAGAGCCATCTAATATATATTTTTAGCTGGATAACACTTGAATAGCAATGCAGGATACTCTGCTATAGCAGTAAAGCAGCGCTACACAAGCAGTTGGATTATCTGGGCTGTAGTTTGTTGATTTTCAGAAGCTACGCCCACCCTGTGGCTAAAGGGCCAAGAATCTCTACATGTTTATTTCACTCAAAGTTTGTTGTTAATATAAATCTGTCTATTGAGCACTAAGACTAAACCTTTCACGTTTGTGTTCGCTCCACAGTGGGGATTTTTCTATGGTATGCTGGGCTTTTTCCCCTCTAATTCTAATCTTCATGTCTAAAGCAGCTCTTGGTGGGCCTCGACAGCGCTGATCGTGAGAGAGGATTATATATCTTAGCTTATGCATTTAAGCTGCAGCTAACAGTCATATATTTTTAGGTTCAAATTAAGCTTTTAGTGGGGTTTTTTTGTGTGTTGCAACCCCACTTTCCTTGTCTTTTCTTCACCGTTTCTTGTTGTTTCTTTGTCTCTGCAGAACGTGCCCTGAGGAATGGGAGCGTTTTTAGATAAGCCCAAAACAGAAAAATACAATGCGCATGGGGAAGGGAACAGCCTGCGCTTTGGCCTCAGCAGCATGCAGGGATGGAGGGTGGAGATGGAGGACGCGCACACAGCAGTCGTAGGCCTGCCACACGGCTTGGATGACTGGTCCTTCTTCGCCGTCTACGATGGGCATGCCGGCTCGCGTGTCGCAAACTACTGCTCCAAACACCTGTTGGAACATATTGTTGCCGCGGGGTCGGCAGATGAACTGCGGAAGGCTGGAGCTCAGGCACCTGAGACACCAGCTATAGAAGCGGTGAAGAGGAGTATACGCGCCGGCTTCCTGAAGATCGATGAACACATGCGCAGCTTCACAGATCTGCGGAACGGCATGGACCGCAGTGGCTCGACCGCAGTGGCTGTGCTGCTCTCTCCAGAATATCTATACTTCATTAACTGCGGGGACTCTCGGGCCCTTCTCTGCCGCGACGCTAACGTCTGCTTCTCCACGCTGGACCATAAGCCCTGCGACCCTCGGGAGAAGGAGCGCATACAGAATGCAGGTGGCTCTGTGATGATCCAGAGGGTTAACGGATCGCTGGCTGTATCCCGTGCACTGGGTGACTATGACTACAAGTGTGTAGAGGGCAAGGGCCCCACGGAGCAGCTCGTGTCGCCAGAGCCTGAAGTATTCGAAATCGCTCGGTCAGATGCGGAGGATGAATTTGTGGTGTTGGCGTGTGACGGTATTTGGGATGTGATGAGCAATGAGGATCTGTGTGCCTTCGTGCGATCGAGGCTGGAGGTGACGGATGACCTACAGAGAGTGTGCAATGAGGTTGTGGATACCTGTCTACATAAGGTAAAGTTCCTTTCTTCTAAAGTGCCATTTCAAATATTGCCTTTCATGCAGCGTGAAATGTAGTTTGTGAACGTAAAAAGTCAGCAAAGCTGTAAATCTGAAAGTGCGCTATAAGGTTAAACGAGTCATTAGTAATTTGAGGCTACATGTCACAGAGTAACACATTTACATAATTCCGGGCTTTGTTGTATGTTGGCCGGCCAATTTGACCCCACCCACAAACACATAGTTTTACTGACGACTGCTGTACGTGGTAGACCAATCACAACAGACTGAACAGAGTAGGCTCACGGGAGGAGGGGTTTAGAGAGACTGAATTTTAGAACTGCTTCGTAAGAATCGTTTGAAAATCGTTGAGAAATTATTTGATATTATACCCATACTATAATAAAACAAAATGTTTTTTCACCTTGCATGCATATAAACCTTTTACTTTAACTTCTGTGACAGCTTTTTTTTTATCCTCAGGTGAGGTTATATCCTTCTTTCTTTTTCTCCTTCAGGGAAGCCGAGATAATATGAGTATTGTATTAGTCTGTTTGCCAAATGCACCCCAGGTGTCAGAAGAGGCGGTAAAAAAAGATGCTGAGTTGGACAAGTACCTTGAGTCTCGAGTGGAAGGTGAGAAATAAAATTTGTTGGCCCACCACATGATGCCTAGTTTGTCCACCGTAGGTTTGGGAGCATTTATTCACCTAATTAAATTATATCTGCATGATTACAGTAACAAGTATTCAAGGAATGACTGATCGTCCAATTAAAAATAAGGCTACTTATTATTAAGGCTACTTAGTTGCTGGTGATGGTGAAGCTACAACATTAACATTAGGTCAACAAACATCACACTATATCGAAGGCAGATAAAAAATCAATTAAATTAACAAACTGATTTTAGTTCTGCTCTATTAAACTGACTCAGCGGCATAGTTTGGCCCTGTAAAAATAAAAATATTATTTTTTATAATTTAAAAAAAAAAAAATTTCCTATATCAGTGTTTCCTGCAGCAATCCATTTATAAGCAATGACAAGAATTTTTTTTTGTTTGATTTTTTTTTGCATGTATGTGTTGAAAAACAAACATTCATACAGCCCAACCAGTACACTCAAATTCAAAAACAAAGAATTGAAAAAGGATTATTGAAACAATTTATTTTATTAACAAGTAATGGTCTCCTTCCTTCACATCTTTTCTCTTCTTGTCTGGAACATGCTGTCCTGTCTCCACCCCCTTTAATCTTTCTCTCTTCATAGTTGAATATCTCTCAATATCTTAACACAATATCTTTCTCCATTGGCCTTTCTTTGCTGTGTTGTACATTGGACATATTCTGACAAGTGGTTGTTGGTTTTCTGGGGTTTTGGAGGTTATGTAAACTCTTGGCCTTGAGCTTTGAGCAAAGGTTGGGTTAACGTTGTTGCAATGTTTGACTGAGTGCTGAGAGGGCCTGAGGGAGTCGTCGGCACTGCTGCTCTGGTGAGGAATGTGCTGGCTGAACATCTAACTGGCAACAGGCCCAGAGCGGCCCAGAGCAGCCCAACTGGGCCACAGGCTTTCCTTCTAGAGTCTCACACTTGCTTGTTGTTTTTTCTTTGTCTTTATCTCCCATTTCTCGTTTTAACATAATACTAGCTAACACCAATGCTCTTAACTTGTGTCTGCAATGCATTTCTCATTTCGTCATACGAATACAACAGTTCACATGTACACAAAGTTGTCCTGCATACATTTTAGTGTTCCGTTAAATGCAGCATTCAAATATGTATTTAGCTTTAAACTGTGTTTACTCTTTCCGTTTGTTAATCAGAGGTCATTGCAAAAGCAGGGGAAGAAGGGGTGCCTGAGCTGGCGATTGTCATGACCAGCCTGTCCCAAGAAAGCATCCCCAATCTCCCACCAGGGGGCGGCCTTGCCAGCAAGTAAGTAAATATTGTGGTTACAAACCAGACGGAGGTTCACACCTGCACAAACATGTTAACGTGCCTAATTTTCAAGAATCTGAAACGCTAACACAAAGTTTGCAGGTTTAGTCCCAAGTACACTTAACCCAGAATCCAGCTTGGATTTATATAATCTCTACACCACTTCACCCAAAAAATCTTTATTTTTTTTTATATGATGGCTTTTTCTCCGCAGACACAGTGTTATTGAAGCAGTGTACAACCGGTTGAACCCCCAAAGAGAAGAGGATGGTGTGAGTATGAATAGAGTCCGTCTTTTTAAAGCTGTAGAACCTCCTGGTATGATGACAGCAGTACATGTAGCCCCTGGTCTTCATAGAAATGTAGAAATGTTAACTTCCCCTTGACCTATTGGACTCATCTCATCATGAGACGTTGCCTTGTTTTGCACCTAGCTCATTCAATCCATTTATACCTGGTATTAACATCCATCAACCCAGAGTCAGTTTGTGTTACTTTCTCACTCCGAGTGTTTGCTCTCTCCATACAACTCGCCTACTTTCCTCATTTATTTACTGCTGAGAGTAAAACATCCTGCTCAAATCACAGCTGTAATGAGCTCATTCAAATGATCCTCTGCCCCAAAGCACAGTGGTTGAGATCACCACATCACAAACACTCCTAATGCATCCCATCAAGTAGATAAGCTGAGATCTGTCAGCCTGTAAGAATAACCAATCAGACTTGGTTAGTGAGCACACAAGAATGTTCTTTCATTAGTTTCTTCAGCCACGTCTAATGATGATGATGTCACCACTCAATATGTGATCTGGCAAAACTGCAGTAGGGTTTGCATGTTGTAAAGCCTGCATACGGTTACCTGTCTTGTTGTTTTACTCATGAACATGAATGTTTGTGTATGTGTGTGAGGCTCAGAAGAATGTGTAAAGTTATTTGTGTATGTTTAATTAGTGTGACACATTCTCATGTGTTGGTCTGGACACCAGTTGGACAAAGCTAGAGTTTTGATCCAATGTTCCCCTCTCCCCTACTGGACATTCAAGATATATCTGATGTGTGTGAGTGTGTTTTTATGAGAGAGAGAGAGTTCTTGGACTCTCCGCATTAGGGTTGTCATAATACCAAAATGTCAGTAGTTGATACCAATGCCATAGAGATTTCAGGAATCTTGATACCATGATTGATATCATAGCAAAACCAGCTTGAGTAAAAATATGAAATCATTTTTGTAAAAAGTAAAATAGTGCTGTCAAATATCCATAATAAATGGTTTTGTTTACATGATATAGCCTACAGTGGTTACAGGAAGTTTTCAGACCCCCTTAAATTTTTCACTCTTTGTTAAATTGCAGCCGTTTGCTAAAATCATTTAAGTTCATTTTTTTCCTCATTAATGTACACACAGCACCCCATATTGACAGAAAAACACAGAATTGTTGACATTTTTGCAGATTTATAAAAAAAAGAAAAACTGAAATATCACATGGTCCTAAGTATTCAGACCCTTTGAAGCACCCTTTTGATCGAATACAGCCAAAGTTTAATCAGCCTGTAGTGTGTTTTTTTGGGAAAGATGCAACAAGTTTTTCACACCTGGATTTGGGGTCCTCTTCCATTCCTCCTTTCAGATCTTCTCCAGTTCTGTCAGGTTGGATGGTAAACACTGGTGGACAGCCATTTTTAGGTCTCTCCAGAAATGCTCAATTGGGTTTAAGTCAGGGCTCTGGCTGGGCCATTCAAGAACAGTCACAGAGTTGTTGTGAAGCCACTCCTTCAATAATTTAGCTGTGTGAAACAGACTAAATCCAGAAGATCTGTGGCAACGTCTCCGAGATGCTTAAAAAAACCTACCTGGAAAGCTACTTGGAAAAACTACGGGCAAGTGTCCCTCGGAACAGAGGCTGTTTTTGCCAAAAGCTCTAATACCAAATATTAATTTGATTTAGTTAATAGAAGTTAACTAATAAATTAAATGTATTTATGACATTATTTTTGAAAGCATCCTTGTTTTACAGCATTTTTACACGAGTGTCTAAAACTAGGTAGTTTTTTTTGAAGCATCTTGGAGATGTTGGCACAGTTCTTCTTGATTTAGTTTGTTCTGTTATTTCATGTCGAACCAGACAAACTGGATGATGATCAGATCAGATCTCTGTGGAGCACTGGCTGTTATCAGACAATAATCTCACTGCATTATTACAATTAATGACAAAAATAATGTTTAGAAATATAAACTGATATTTACAACTGACACGATACCGCAAAAGATAGAAATAACCAACTTAAAACCATTTTTTTTGGTGAAAATACTAGTGGCCTAAGACTTTTGCACAGTACTGTGTGTGTGTATATATATATATATATATAAATACAGACAGTACACACACACAATATGTAAATATGGTTTGACAGCACTAGTAAAATACTTAAACTTTACATATTAACAAATTAAATTAAAACAGTGGAATGTGCACTACCTTCAAATATTTGGGGTCAGTAAGATTTCTTTTAAATAAATCATGCTTTCATTGCTTTTATACTTTTATGTAATTTTATGTAACACTAAAGACATTTATTATGTTACAAATGTTTTCTATTTCAAATAAATGTAGATTTGAACTTAGTTCTACTAAACAATGCAGAAAAAGATTCATGTTACAGTTTCCACAAAAATATTAAGCTGCACAACGGTTTTCAACATTGATAATAATAAGAAGAAAGGTTTGACAGTAAATTAGCACATTACAATGATTTCTGAAGGATCATGTATCAAAATTCAGCTTTTTAATATTTCACAATCTGACTGTTTTTACTGTATGAGACAAAGTCTTACCAACCCCAAACTTTTAAATAGTAAGGTCACTTTCATGTATAGCTCAAAAGTAATTGTCAACATTAATAAAAACAAATAATTACGTGAACTAATTTATGTCAGTACTTTGGTTTTATTAATTTTTCTTTTTACATAACTGCACTTCTGTTAGACAGCAATTATATTATTTAAATTTTAGTATGAGCTTGGTACTTTTGACATCCCTAGGCCTCATCAGTGAGTGGTGTTTTGTTGGCTTGTTGTGAGGAATAGACTAGATCCTTGTGTTTTTCAGTGATGGCCAGTGACAGTATTTATTAAGCTTTATATTCTGTCCACCCCTCCTTTTGTCAATAACTCATTTTGAGCACCGTAACATGTTTTTTCACAGCCATATATACAGTTTGGTGTGATTGCCTACAATATTCCTGATTAAATGTATAAACATTTAAAACAAAAAATAAAAAGGCACATTAAGAGGATACTACACATTAACAGAACTAATGATGTATGTGTTCACCCTTTGATTAATGCAGCCCAGCTGTTTTATTTGGTAAGTTGATTACTAATTGATACCAATGTTTTCTGCAGAAAGAGTGACTTGAGTTTGTTTGAACATGGCATTAGAAGCTCACCTAGTCCACCCCATATGTACTGATCTTATAAATGCAGCAGTACAGGGATCTTTGCATTTATTTAACTGCTGGTTTGCATTGTGACCAAACTGTCAATGTATAGTTATATTATACCTGTTAAATATTCAAGCCCTGTAAATAATTCACTTCTTTATTTGTGTTTTACATTACCAGAGCAACAGTGTTCCTGTCAATGAATGCAGATGACTTGTTTAACTTGGTTTTCATTTGAAGTCCTGCATGTTCTGTGTCAAGAAAAGGCTTACCTAGACGTGTCCTTGAAAAGTAATCATAATAGGGACCACAAATATTGCTCACTAATCTCTTATCAACCGTTTTGCAGGGGTTTGCGTCAACTTTTCCATAATCTTTCATGTTAATGCTTTGCACATGCATCTTTTTTTTCTGTGATCCAGTTGTGTAACTTTGGCTGCTGGGAAGTGAGAGCAGGAGATAATATCAGAGAAAAAAAAACATTAAATAAAAAATGCAAAAATTGTATTATCCCATTGCTTTTGCTTTGTGCCCTATACTACAGTTAATTGTTTGATCTCATTTGAAGGAATGATTAAATCACAGATTTATGTCTGCAAATAAAATATTAGACAAAAACAAGAATCTCACAGTTCTGGTTTCATGGTTCAGTAATTACTGTAATGGTTAGCTGTAATGAAGTATGGGAGACCAGGGGCCATTTTGTGTACAGGCTGAAACACTGTATGTTTAAATAAGTATATTTTTCCAAGTTTAGTAGGGCTGCATTGATTTGATCCAAAATGACAGAAAATTGTAATATTGTTAAGTTTTACAATTTAAAATAGTTATTTTCTATTTGAATATATTTATACTGGCAAAGCCAAATGATTTAAGAAGCCAATGATCCGTTAGATATCATGTTATGTTGATTTGCTGCTCAAGAGACATTTATTATCAGTGTTGAAAACTGTTGGGCTGCTTAATATTCTTACGTAAAATAATATTGTTATAGGTGTATTTTTTATGCTTTTTTTTGGAAGAATAAACAGGAAAAAAAACTGCATTGATTTTACCTGTCTCTGTAACAATTAATGCATCACTAAGAAATGTATTTATACAAAAAATCAACAGTGTTCCACCAATAGTGTACACTAGGCAACATCTGAAGTGGATCAAAATCTGTGTGTTTCTCAAACCATAAACTAAAATGCATTGTTGTAGAACAACATTGATTTTGACTTTTTTTGTTTTTTATTTATATTTTTTTTATCCACTTAAAAACAGACAGACCACGGTTTATAATTTATCTGATGGTCGTCTCTTTATGGTGTTTCTTTGCAGAGTGCTGCTGAACTTGAGGATCCATGGTAGTCATCCCACCTGAGGAAACAGCACCTTTTGTGTAGACAAGACATCAGCCATGTTACTTTTGTTCCAGTGAAACCAAGAGATTCAACAGACAGTCCTTCAAGAATCACAACACAATGGAAACGCAGTACAACCAAAAGCATTACAAACACTTTTTTTCTAATATATGAGGGAAAGAATAGAGTTTCAGTTTTAAAAACTCTCTCAAACACATAAAATAACAAAATACACATACAAAAAAAAAAGACATTTTTCTCACTTTTTTGTGGTGGCTGTAGGTGTTCATTTTGAAACGGAGGATGTTTTGCGGGATGGACCCATGTACGTGGTGTGGTGCCTTTTTCAAGTCGGAAAAGAGGTTTGCCCTGATCCCAGGATACATGATAAACTTGGCTATGTGAGACCACTGCAGCCCCTGGTATGGGGTTATGGATCACCACTGGGTTTATTTGAGGATATATTTGACTGATGAATGCGTGTGGATCGTGTTTTAAAGAGTTGCTTCATTACTACATAACCTGCGTGGAAAGGATTGAAGCTTGTTGGCTTTTTGCACCTTCCCTCCTCCCTCATGCGTGCTGACTGAACTTTAGGTAGAACCTTGGACTCGACTCGGCTTCATTTTGCAGGTTATCACTTGATTGGTTGTCAAAAGCTTTTTAATCCTGCTGTTTCAGAGAATATAGAATATATAGAGATAAATATATATAAATTCATATATATATTTTTATTTTTCCCAAGTTTGATGTTCTTTGTGGCTTGATGTGTGAAGCAATAGAATTGTGTTGGTGGCACCCGATGAGCGTGCCACGTTGTGTGAATACTTTAGACACACTGGGATTGTTGATGTACCCAGCCACCCGAGGACTGTGGGTGATGTTGGCTAAAAGGGATCGTAAGTACCCACCAAAGCCACGCAGCTTTACTCGGCTTCCTCTTTGTATTATATCTCTCAGTATTCTCTCACTTGCAGCAAACCTGCCTTTCTTCTTTTTTCTTTTTCCCTTCAGAGTATATTGTAAAGTGGTGTTTTTGTTTTGGTTAGCTAATCACGAAAATACTAGCTTTGTGATCAACTCACAAGTTCTTTTCTGATTCATCATGCAAGTGTAATGTTGGTTTTGCTCAGATATATTTTCAGCAGTCCATGGACTTAAGTACTCAAAGCCTGAAAGGTGATATTGAGCAGAACAATAAAGATCAAGGAAAAAGCAGTGTTGCTCTTTGTTTAATCACACTGAAAAGAGCCTAATGGCTGAGAGAAAACCCATTATGAGTAAGCAGTTAAATGTATTGTATGCACATTATTGCTTGTTTTGGCCAAGAGATGCCCGTTTGGACAGGAAGAGACTGTCTGACCGTAATGTAAAGCAGACAGATGTAGATTAATCTATTTTTGTGTGCATTTTAAGTTATTTGAAGTTTGAAGTTATTTCAAATGATGGTAATCTCAGTGAAAATTTACCCGTAAAACACACAAAAATATGTGTAGATGTTGTGATCTGTATAAACAAATCTGATTATACAGTGCTGCTCTACGTAATATACTATTATGTGTCAAGATTAAAATTCGAGATCTGCACCTTAGCAAAATTTGGCAAATGTAGTTTTTTTTTTCTTATTGTATCAACCATACCCTCATAAACATGACTTTGTTTTCAATTAAAGTGTTCTAGGTTAGATTAGCGCTTATTAGTTTGGGAAAGTTTTGAATGCATCCTATGGTCCGTGAGCAGCAGACTGTGGGTGGTATGTGAACCTCTGGCTGAACATAAAGATGCAATATGGCTAATAATGAGTGCTATGCTATAGTATATGTGGGGTATCATTAGCCTGTTTTAAGTAACACAGCATAAGTTTTGGTTTATTTGTTTTATGTGGATTTTATTTAAGAATTTTTGAATGAACAGCATTGACAGCTGTTTGTTCAAATTAAAATATTATAAAATTACATAATCAAGAGGCAGTTTACATGCTAATAGTTGACTAGTTACAGTAAAAAGTTGTATAGAATTAATATTTTGTTTATTTTTCACCCTAAGGTACAAATATTATTAAACCTTATTTTGAAATAGTATTTCAGTGATAGTTTTATTGTTTATTTTTGAATGAGAGTTTCCCAGCCGATTTGATGTAAACCTAATTGTTAGTTTTTGTTTTTTTTTAATTTTTATTGTTTTCATCAGTGTTATTTTGGTATTTACATAAAATTATAGTATTTATTCATATTTTAACATTTTATGTTTTCATTTTGATTGAAGGTGTAGCATTTAAGAGCTTTTATTGTTTATTAAAGTATTTGCAGGAATCATTGCTATTTTGTCATAGTGTATATATATATATATATATATACATTTCAACCAGTTTAATTTAAATTAAAAGAAAACAAATTTAGATTAGATTTAATAGTAACTACTGATTATTACAATGTTTTACAATATTTTGTTTCCCAAAAACAGTGCATATTAGGCAATAAATTCTATATTTTTGGTGATTGTTATTTGTTGAAATATGTTTTTAAAATATTTAATATGATCAGGTCTTTTTTCTTTATGCATGAACATCAATAATAAAAGTAAAATACAAAAAAGTATGAAATACTAAAGTTGCAGTTTACACTAGTTACATTACAGATCATTAATTTGTGGTAGAGCTCTGATTACAGATGAAATCTGTCAGCTGGAAAAGTAAGTGGTTTGTAAGGTAAAAGTTTGCCAGCCGGTTTGTCATGAAGTGAAAAAGCTAGTTGCCAACTACCCACCCTGCTGTTAGCTAATTAAAGTGTTATATATTAGAGTTTGGGACATTTGTATTCAGAGTGGTGTAAGAATCCTGTGTAGACAGTTGTCAGCAACACTAAAACACTGTAAACTGTCACTCTGTCAAATGGACAAATCCAAGATGAGTTACCTGACTTTCCGATAATATGTAGACAAGGCAGTGTGTGATTGGTCCTGCTAATCTCTGCCACATTCCTCTGGGAGGGGTTTTATTGTGTGTTGAGAGGGATGGAGACAGAAAGAGTGTTGTGCACTATGGACTTGTGAATGCCTCTATTTAACAGGACTCCTGCTGTGCCGACTCTCACAAGTGTTGCTTCTTGGGATCAAATGAAGCAAGAAAGATGAGTTCGACCAAAATCTACAACATCGACACGGTGGAGCTGCAAGAAGGCATCCAGAACGCAGCCTTTCATGAGGAGGATGATGATGATGATGGGGATACATCTGATGCATCAAGCTCTCAGCAGGCCACCAACGTGTCCATCGTCGGGCCGGAGGAGAACCAGTACACTCAGATCAAGCCGTATGCTGGGATGCCCAAAGAGGTCCTGATGTTATACTCCAGCAAAGCCTGCTACCGCATACCTCGAGAAATTATTTTCTGGCTGATCATCGTATGCACTCTGGCCCTTATTGCCATGACCATTACGATCGTGGCGCTGTCACCTCGATGCATGAGCTGGTGGCAGCTGTCTCCGGTCTATCAGGTTTATCCACGATCGTTCAAAGATTCAGATGGTGACGGTGTTGGAGATCTGAAAGGTAATTTTTGATCATTAAGGTAATAGGATACTAAAGTATGATTTGATTCTGCAGGTGAATATGATACAAAAAACAAAACTTTTAATGTAAAGAACAATGTTATTTTGGTATTAAAGATTGCATTTATTAGATTTTAAAAAATGTAAAATTTTCCTATTGTTTTTGTTCATTTTAGTACTCGTTTCTGTTATGTTTAAAGGCAACATTGCTAATTTTCATATTATTATTTCTTATTTTATTTTAGTTACCAAAACAATTGTAATAGCTTTTTTAGTAGTTGAATAATTTTTAGATTATTGCAATATTTTGGAGGAATCTTATAAAAACATATATAGTACATTTTCGATGCATCCTGTATAATTAATTTTTTTGCCAATCAGTATTACATTTAAATTAGTGCTGCCAAATGATTAATCGCATCAATTGCATTTACATTATATGTGTGTGTTTTGTGTATACGGATGTATAATAAATACATGAAGTATATTTTGGAAACATTTACGTTTATATGATAATATTTTCATATTATATTTTAGATGTATAAATATAAAATCATGATTAATCACATCCAAAATGCACAAACAAATAAATAAAAATTGTGCGTGTACTGTGTATAGGCTAGTCGTTATTTATATATACACACATGCGTGCATTTTAAATATTTGTATATTAAATATATTTCTATATAATATAAATTATATCAATATACATGTATATAATACTTGTAAATACATGTAAATATTTTCTAAATATTTTTATTTGTGTGTTTATGTGTGTGTGAGTGTATATATAAAATATAAACAGTACACATTATGTAAACAAAATGACCTTTGGTTCAGTGTGTAACAGAGCTGTAAGTGAATGAAAACATTTTGCAAATTTTTAATCTGAAAGTGCACTGTGTATAAGGTTATGGTTTAAATGCAAGCTCCCAAGCTGTTTCATGTTGACACCAAAATGTAAAATTAGCATATTGCCGCCCACTTGTTTGTCTTTTCATGTCAACCTTTTGTTTGGGACTCCAAAAACCATAATATGAACCTTTAATAACGCTTAATAAGGGCAATTTAAATATTGCAGAGACATTATGTAAGAAAATTGGCCTAAAACGGAAAACAAAACAAAAAGGACAGGAAAAAGTTGGCAGTAGTGTATCAAGCTGCCTTGAAAAACAATTCTCTTTTCAGTAGCTGAGAGTTCCCTCCAGCTGTAGTGTTACTTGAGAAGTGAGTGTATTGATGGCTTGGACAGACACACAAAAGCCATGTTTTTCTTTCGTAATGGTTCTGTATGGCAGCATATTCTGTTTCAAGCAAGAGGAGGAGGTTGCATAATTGCTCTTATGTAATGGGCGAAATTGCATCTACACATGCCATAAAGTACATAAAACTGATTTTACAGCTGTACATTACAGGACGATTAGTATTTTACTTTAAAACATGTCCACACAAAACAAACCCTGTGGATAAGACAAAACACCAGCTTATCTTCTACAAGAGATGAATCATACCTTTTATAGACACTCCAAATGTTCACATTTAGATATTAAAAGATTGCAATCATTATAAAAGTTAGTTTGATCAAGATAAAATTGCATTGCTAAATGTCTGTATGCAGACCAAAGGTGCAAACTTGATAAATAACATTTTTATGTTTCACTGTTTGGCTTCAGGAATCAAGGAGAAACTGAGTCATTTTGAATACCTGAACATTAAAGCGGTCTGGATCAGCCCTTTCTACAAGTCTCCCATGAGAGACTTTGGATATGATGTGGAGGACTTCAGGCAGATCGATCCCATCTTCGGGACCATGGAAGACTTTGACGACCTCCTGGCAAGCATGCATGACAAAGGTAGACTTGCTATAAATACAGAATGTTTCACTCAACATTATCACCATCCAGTAACATGTAACGCATTGACCAACCTCATCGTTTTTTGCCATGTTTATGGCTGTTGAATTTTAGCACATCATGAGCTTCATGGATAATAATGAATAGCTTACAATGCTATTATTACATTGTCATATCACTATAAAATGCTATGTTTGATAAAAGCATTGTTTTTTGGCCCAGGTCTAAAGCTGATCATGGACTACATCCCGAACCACACCAGCGACAAACACATCTGGTTCCAACTTAGCCGTGATGGTGTAGAGCCCTATAAAGACTACTACATCTGGGTTAACTGCACGCGGGACAAACCTCCAAACAACTGGGTATGAACATTCAAAAAACTGAATCAGTGCTATCCAGTATGCTCGCCTGTTATATTCCGTTCCATACTATTGAACACTACATACTATTATGAAGCTCATTATAAACCTCAGTGGTTGACTATAGTGTCACATTGTTTGATTTGTCAGGTGAGCGTCTTTGGGAATTCCACCTGGGAGTATGATGAGGTGCGACAGCAGTGTTATTTCCATCAGTTTCTCAAGGAACAGCCTGACCTGAACTACCGTAACCCTCGAGTCGTAGAGGAGATGACGGTAAGCGTGCAGACCAAGGCTTGAACGTGAATACTATGCAGCTTTTTACGAGTGTGATGAGACGGAGCAAGTATAAGCTTGATTAGATGCGATTCTGTCATGTTTTTAAACGTTTAAATGTTTTTTAGGATTGTTCGTTTGCATGACTTTTCCAGGCCTGCAAGAAGAAAAACCAACACTAGCTTCATTTTCTCTTCTATCTATTCTTTTTCTTTTTATTTATTATACAATAAACTGAGACTTGTTATAGCACTTATGTACCATTGCTCTTCTGTTGATTTTGATTGCTTTTAGTGGACTCATTTTTAGTGGCTTTGGATAAAAGCATCTACTAAATGTAATATATAGTAATGTGATATGCGTGTATGTTGCTTTGGTATTGTAAGAATGAGAGTATTAAGAAAATGGGTGAGTATGGCTGAATTAATTTTTTATGTAAGGGGGCTTTAGACCACCTGAGTGTGGAGTTGCCAACTATTTAAACACTAATAAGAGAACAAAGTGCCTTATTCCACTAGTAATCAAGTAACCTTTGTGTAACTACAAAGTTTTGTGTTCACAGAAAGGAACAGATTGTTCTCTATTTCATTTACACATGAGAAAAATAGCATCAGTTTTATATCATTGTATCAGTTTTTAGAAAAAGTTAACTCTGTTCATTATTATGTCAGGACTTCACATTTTTCAATAATCTGGAGGAGGAATATTAGTTAGCCCGCAAGCTCTTTAACAAAAAGGCTCTTTATGTAGACCATGTTATGTTTGACTTCAAACCTGGACCCTCTTTGATCTTTGCGCCACATCTGTCTAATAGGACATAATCCATTTCTGGCTGAAGAAGGGAGTGGATGGGTTCCGCATGGACGCTGTGAAACACATGCTTGAGGCCACGCATTTGAGAAATGAACCCCAGGTCGACCCTGACCAAGATCCAGTAAGCCCAACAATGACTTGTTCTGAATAAGCACACATTCCGTTTACATGTTTATTTATTGAAGCCCTTCTGCTAGAGTCAAAAATGTTCTCCCAATTCATTCAGAAGGAGTCATGTTACTGTTCTTTGTTCTCACAATGTCATTTAAGGATTACTAGTGCATACTTCTGTGGATTTACTGGCAAGTCATTTCCATTATCCTAATTCTAGACGATTTCAAAGCCATTGAAGGTCTAGGGAAGGCCGCTGAATTACTCAATGGTCCTGGCCCTCTTTTTTTTTTTAGTGATTTGTCTTTCTGGTCCTCAAGGACTTATTAGAATGAACTTGGAGTAATGTTCCGGCTTCAAAACGAGTTCAAATTGATCGTCTGTGACATGTTGATTACCATAGGAAATCATTTTCATTCATCCCTTTGAGAGCACATCAAAAATTGTGCTTACAAAGAAATCTATGGGGCAAGACATTTCAGGTTTAAAAGCAGAAATGCGTCGCTTGTAAAATCATTAAACATTTCCTACACAAATCTGTTTTTCAGCAGTAGAAGTTGTCCTTTTACTGGTCCTTTAATTGTTTATTTAGTGGAATGAATGCTGGACTAATTAAAAGGAAGTCTGTTAATGCTTCACCAGCACACCTGAATGAATATTTCCTTAATTTCTTTTCATCCATCACCTTTTTTATACTAAATTTACAATGCCTTTCCTGTCCCCATTGATTTCTATTTTGAGTACATAACACGTTTCTCTTGTTTGCTGAACAATGGGTTAAAATACACTTGCGCTCATGTCTCTTATGCTCACCAAGGCTGCATTTATTTATTCAAAAATACAAGCAACATTGTGAAATTGTGACAAGCTGTTTTCTATTTTATCATATTGTAAAATGTTATTTATTCCTGTGACGGCAAAGCTGAACTTTCAGCATACATTACTCCAGTCTTCTCATGATCCTCCGGAAGTCATTCGAATATGCTGATTTTCTGCTGAAGAAACTCTTTATCATCAGCAACGTGGACTACTTTGATAATTAGCATGTTCAAAATAAGAGTAAATGTTTTCAAGGGTTACTTCATCCAAAAATGTTAAAGGGTTACATTGTTATTTTTGTTTTCGATGTGCAAAAAAAGTATTCTAGCGTCACAAAACTGGAGTCGAGCTACTGATGCCACGTGGACTGTTTCACTGATGTTTTTGATATGTTTCTGCAGCTTGTGTGCAGTGTGACTAACAGCAGTGTTCTTATTTCCTCTTTTGTGTCCTTCAGTCGGCTGTGGACACAGAGTTTGAGCTGTACCATGACTACACATACACACAACAGGGCTTACATGAGATCCTGACGGACTGGAGGATAGAGCTGGACGCCTACAGCAGAGAGCCCGGCCGCTACAGGTATCCTCACTTCCTCTTCATTCTTCATTAATACACGTTTTGTTTCTCTCTCGTAAATAGCTTTTTCTCTCTTACCAATCAGGTTCATGGTGATAGAATGTTATGATTATGAAGAAATAGATAAAACCATGAGGTACTACGGCACAAGCTATGCCACTGAAAGCGACTTCCCTTTTAACTTCTATCTCCTGTACCTTCCCGATGATCTGTCGGGAAATCAAGCCAAACACTTGGTTAATTTATGGATGTCAAACATGCCAAAGGGAAAATGGCCAAACTGGGTGGTGAGTGACCATCCGTTCATTAAGACTCAGATCGCTTCAGATATTTAAAGGCGAAAAACTAAATGGACAAAATACATTTTGTTGATGTTGTCACATGCATAAAAATAAGTTGGTGTATGTCTATAGGTGGGAAACCATGACAAGCCACGTATAGGCTCAAGTGCTGGTACAGAATATATACGTGTTATAAACATGCTGCTGTTAACACTGCCTGGAACTCCCACAACATACTACGGAGAAGAGATCGGCATGGTGAACGTAAATGTATCTGTAATTCAGGATCCTTTTGGACAACATGATCCAGTAAGTCAAAAGTCGACGATTCAATTCCACTCCCAATCTCGCAGTCGAATATTAGCGGGGTGTTATGATCATGCCGTTTGTCTACATGGGGGTGCTCAATGTCTGATTTCATATAGAACTACCGGTTTTCTCCCAATATGTTAATATAAATCCTATTAAAATAATTCTGTAAATAAGAATCTGAAAGTAAAGAAGCCTTAAATAAATATTTTAACCTGTGTGGATAAATCCAACCACCCAATTAATAAATATTAATTGATGTAATAAATAAATCCAACCATTTAAATACAGTTTGACCGACAGATTGGCATCTTGACGGCAGGGATTCAAATCTGTAACGAGACTCAAATTGAGGCAGAGTGAAAGATTGGATTTTTTCGATCAGGTATAGGGTACAAGTGATTTCAAAACATTACAATTGGTTTCTATATATATATCGTAGGGGTGGCACGGTTCATGAAAAAAACCGAACCGTTCGGTACGCTTGTCTCGGTTCAGTGCATGCATGCGTCGCACGGTTCGACGGTTCATGACATGCGCAATGTAGCCTCGTGCCCCGTATGTGACGTCAGTG
>JAUMHP010000063.1:8131653-8146323 GCA_032361065.1 Enteromius trimaculatus
CTTGTCCAAACTCGGTCCTGGAGGGCCGGTGTCCTGCAAAGTTTAGCTCCAACCTTAATTAAACACACCTGAAGCATCTAATCAAGCTCTTACTAGACATGTTAGAAACCATCAAGCAGGTGTGTTGAGGCATGTTGGAACTCTGCAGGACACCGGCCCTCCAGGACCGGGTTTGGACAGCCCGGGTTTTGTGAATTTGTGATTCATGTTCACACCTTGTGAAGGTTTAACTGATAGGGCTCTTGTGTGGAAAGAGTCTGGATCTGAAGTCGACACTGTGAATCTTTCACTGTGAACACACAGTGATCCTGAAGCAGCTCCATATCTATAATGACTGTTCCTGGAACAGCACTGAAGGATGGCACCCAGTGTGGCATGGATGGAGAAGCTAAAGGTGCCCTAAGCAGCTGCAAAGATAGAAAAAAAATGACATGCATAAACAGTTATAATTTAGTTCTGAACAATACAGATACTCTTACCTGATACTCCTGGTTTGCTCCAACGTTAGCCAGGATAAACAGGTAGTTGTCAGTGTGCTCCACATGGTAAAGCAGTCCAGGCTGACGGTACTGGATGAGTGTGGGGAATGAGAGCGGATTCTTGCTGTCCACAAACCACACCTCAGAGCTGATCTTACTGCTGCAGTTAATGGTCACCAGTCTCTGGTCTCTGGAACGACTGACCTCCACAAAGAACCTGAGGAACGAGCAGAACACATGAATGCTTGCCAAAAGCACTCTTCACCAACAATTAGACACTTACTCCGGATCCTTTTCTTCATAAACAAGGGTATTTTGGACACCAGAATCACTGAGATGAAGACGGAAAACACGTAGGCACTGAAGAGTTTCCTGTGTGCTGTAGAATAGGACGTCATCTGTGGCCCATTCTGCACAGAGAGAGGACATCAAGGATGAAAAGAAAGTTTTCTTGTCAAGAAAGTTTGAATTATAATAGATCTTACCAAAGCTGAGCACACTGTCTAAAACCAACAGGGCCTTATGACGAAGGTTAAGACCACCTAAATGAACCAACACGCATCTGGTCTCCTCATGGTGGTCTTTCTTCACAGTGACTGCCAGCATGGTCTCTGATGGGGAGAGTCTAACCCTCTGGATGGTTCCATATCCACCTCCTGCCCAATCTGTATTGAACACCTCCAACATCTCCTGCTCATCTGTACATAAACATTGCTTGTTTCTAGATGTGACTAAATAAAATGTGTTTGTTGAAATGGCTTCTTGTTTATATCTCTCACCCTGTGCAAGAGTTGATCTGTAAATCCCTTTGCCATCTTCAAAGTATACATGATGCTGTCCCTGGAACTTGAGACGATATAGAGAGAATGAAGACTGATTTATAATTTCTATCAATTATGAATTACATTGCATCACTACAGTTCACTCACCTCTGAATTTTCTGGTACATCTGCAAACTTCCTATGAATTGAATGCAATCTTCTTTTAAAATGCTGTTCTTGATCTCGAAGTTGCTGTAGCTGGGCTTTGGACTGCTCTGCTGTAGTCTGAGACGATCCCAAAATCAGTGAGATTCATCAAAACTCCATAAGCAGAGTATTAATTAAATATAATTAAATCCCTTGTAAAGAGTCATACATATTAGATTAGATTCAACTTTATTGTCATTACATATTATGTACAAGTACAAGGCAATGAAATGCAGTTTAGGTCTAACCAGCAGTGCAATGAGCAGAAAGTGCAGGATATAGGTATAAGTTATAAGTGCGCTAATAGAAGATATGTACAAGAAGAAACTGGGTAATATTTACAGATGGATGTACAGTAATATGAATGTAATATACAGTTTGTATTAACTATAATCGGGAATTGCAAGTAGATGAACAATGTACAGGTTGCTATAGTAATTATGAATATGCAATAGATATGAACATTATTTACAGGTTGTTACAGTATGTACTATATCATATGTATAGAAATGTATAATCAGAAATTTACAAATGTGGCATGTGCAATGTATATGTACATATAGTGGGTTTATACAGTGTAGTGTAATGATTATATGCAAAATTTAAATAGTGCAATGGTTCTGGGGAGAGTGTATGGGGGGGATATATATCATTTTTTATATTTACATTAATTAATTTTAACATCTTTGAATACATCTGTAACGCCATCTGTAACATATAATGATGCAATTATGATATATTTAATATTCGCATTCACCCTGGTTCGGAGTCTGCTGCAAGTTGTCCTTTTTTTTCTTTTTTAAAATAATGTATTTATTCACTTTTTAAGCACTACAAACATAATTTCAAACCAATCAAAAAAAAAAAAAGAAAAAAAAAAAGAGAAAGATTAGAAAAACATTTAATAATAATAATAATAATAATAATAATAATATAATGACTCACCACTCGATTAAATCAGTTTGGGACAGAATTGAAAATGTAAACAATATGCTTTACATATATGTAGTTCAATATACCACACACATTTTATAAAGCTCATTAAACAAACACATCTAAACCCATGTTTAGGCTTTTTGTTTGTCTGTTTTTGCACAACATGTCATTCATTGCAGTTTATTTAAAATACATGCAACAACATGGAACACAGAGAGAACATTATAGAGCGTAGAATGAGTATAAAGTCAACCGTACCTCCGTGTATAGACGTAAGATAAGTGGGTGTATATTCCTCCGATGTATATTGCGTGAAACTGATCGAAGAAGCAGCAGAGGTGAGGTGATCAGATTCATTTAATGAAGCAGGATGTCACTGTATGATTATGTCTGGTTATAAATAAGCGACGTATTACTGCTAACTGAAATGTCAAAATATACAGAGTAATATGTTTCTGGTTAAATATCACATTCAAAATATCACTCTCAAACTTCCCTACTGCCCATGTGTTGCTATGTGTATTGCAGTGGCGGAGCATTGACATTTACATCAGCGACGTCCGTTCTGTTGAATCGAATCATTTAAACGAGCCCATTGAATCGGTTCACAAAAACCTGTCTGAAGGATTCATTTCGCAATCAAAACTGTTCCAGAACAAACAACTGACTTGAACCGAAAGCGACTCTTTTGTACATGTGCGACTGAAAACGAACAAGAAATAGATTAGCAAATTGAATTAGCTGATAAAAAGTCAACTTTGCATTGTTCAAGTTGAATGCATTTAATGTGTAGGTTCTTAATTGCTATTTTTATGAGCTGAATGGCTGCAACAAACTCCAATGGCTGAAACACATGGAATTAAAATAAACACCGCTCTGATAGAACATGCGCATTTCTGTTGCTGTTTTCCATAACGCCACAAAAAAGCTTTATGAATCGATTATTTGAAAAGAACAGTTCAAAAGAACCGACTCACTGAAATGAGTCGGACTTCCCATCTGAAACGGCGCTAAAATATGACATCCACTCCAGACAAGAGTAATCGAATCAATAATAATAGATGGCAGACGATAGAGCAGAGTGTTCGATTACTCTGGTAGTGAATTGGATTTCCTTTCGACCTGCAACAAGAGGAGGTGGTGTACGGAAGTAGCATGGGATTTTATTACCAAGCAACAGAGGCCAGCACATACCGGCGAATTGGTAAAAACGGTAGTAAATTATACCATCGACTTTAACCACATTCAGAAAACAAATGCCAAATAACCCTTTGCCCAGACTCTGCAATCCGTTGTCATTGTCGTTATACGGTGCGAAGTAATTTTCCGCATGAAACAGGATAAATTCGAGCAGGTTGCTCTGTCATGAATAAATTTAATGATCCCCCGTTAGCTGCGACAGAGATGCACGCGAACAATCACCAAAATCACGACTCTCACTGTGGAACCGATGTGGCACGTGCACGCTGGGCTCTTCTGCGACAGGTGAATTGCATTTGGTGAATCTCATTCAATATGCAGTTGGTTGCATGTGTTTGGTTAAACAAGCTTAAATGTATTGCGTTACATAATGCGTTTTTCACGCTAGGCATATGGACGTGTCTCAGTAGTAGGCGCTTATAAGCATCTCTCATAATGCAGGTTCTGAAACAGAAGCAGCTCGACAGTGCAGATGTTCAGCAGGTGTCAGTGCGAAGATTCTCCTCCTTTAACCTGTTCTCCAGAAGCAGGGTCACTCCCACGGAGACGGATGAGCCATCAGAAGGACAGTGGGTGGAGTACAGAAGTGCAATCTTTCCTCAGTACAGTGCCTTACTCAGGTATGCTGGAGAAAGTGTTCATTTAGCCAAAGCAGATGAAGCAATTTAGAGCTTAAGAGCTTACACTTATTGCGTAATTCTCACAAATTCTTAAATTTTGTATGTATTGCTTTGTGTCACAGTTTCTTCCAAGCCCATATGAAATAGTTTTTTCCCTGTCAAACACAAAAGGTGAAGTTTTGAAGTATGTACTTTTTTTCCCCGTAAACTTGAAAGTGAATGGGGACCAAGTGTTGTCAAAATGTAAATAATAATAAAAAGCACCATCAAAGTCAGAATACAAATCACAGAAATATTTATCTGAAAATAATAACAGCAATTGTCCTCTTTCCCTTTCAAAATTGAATGGGGAAAAAAGTGCAGCCTTGACATTCTGTAAATTAATATTTTTTTTTATTGCAGAAACTGACAGAATTATTATTTTTTTTGGTGTAACTGCTTATTTAAGTCTTTTGCTTATATTATAGTATAATTAAACACATTCATTTAATCATGTTTAGTCATTATCTCATTGCATTTATAACTATATTAATTTTATCGATGCATTTCAGAGACAATCTTGGTCCCATTAGAGTGGATGAGGTGCTCAGCAGCTTCGACAACACTGGAAATGTCTGTGAGTATCCCTTCTGTACATGTCTGTGTGCTCTCACAACAGTTCAGTTTTTTCTCTGAAACTGATCACATAGCGGTAACTCTGTTCTTTAGTGCAGTCTGCCTACTTTCTGATTATGACCGAACAATATTTCACTGTAAACTCTAACAGAGCATATACTATGGCAGGCAGCAGGGGGTCAGATCAAGTTGCAGCTCCATCAAGCACCAGAGGCAGGCACACTTGAGCCTTAGAAGCACCTAATTATCAGCAACTTATTGACTGCTGCTGTCTGTGCCAGGGGTTTTAAAGTACGTTTACTTTCCCAGCACAGGTCTGGACAGTCATAGCATGCGCTGTATAGAAATATAACACACTGACTTGGGAAAAGTTAAATACACAGTGAACATTTCAGGGATATTTAAAGCAAGTATTTAAGCTGGACAAACTCATACTGTACTGCATAAGTGATAGTTGCACAATCAACAGGTAGCAGATACAGTAAACTGATTGATTCATTCCTGTGCACTGTAAATATATTAATTCCATCTCTTTGTATTAGTTCATCCAAAAATGTAAATTCTGTCATAATTTATTTACCCTTGTAGTTCCAAACCTGTATGACTTTCATTGTTTTGTTCAGCGCAAAAGGAGCTTTAGGTAGAAAACCAGTGGCTCAGAAAGTGTTTTAGCAAAGGAAGGAGACTAGTCCCGTGGCTTGTGGACTGACGTGTCTTGAAATATTTGGCTCTTTTTCTGGATTAGTGAAAAGGGGCAGCGTGGCGCTCTTCTATGGCAGGGTCATCACTTCTCTTTTCAGACCTTCCTCTCAACCACCCTTAATTGATCTTACGCATTGGTAAGCCCAAACATCTCCCCCTATGTCCTTGTCAGCTCAGCTGGGCGAGCTCATTGTCTGCAAACGGGGGTGCCCCATGTATTACCCACCCCACATACCCAGTTTTGAGGATTTGACAAGCCGAAAGGTCTCTATGTCCTCTGAGGCACTGAATGTGGATTAGCTATCCAAATGTATGGATTACGGTGATCCAACTTGTCAGGGTTGGAAGGGTTGACGGTGCTGTGGGTTTAAGTGCTGTTGTTTCCAGCAGGGATCAAGAGGGACACAAAAGGTCTTATCTGAACATGCTGGGTGGACGTGAAGAGCTTTAGAGAGGCTTGTTGACCACTGGTTTGGATTCAAACACTGTCATGTGCTTGGGTCAGGGTTTGTTAAAAACTGTAGAGAAAATGCAGTTGTAGTATACTGTACGTAGTCTGGAATAGTGATACTCATTTTAGAGGAGCACTTTGCAGCCAGATGATATAATTTCAACATCTACCAGCAAGTGCTAACAAGACAAAAGGTGCTTTCACACAAACAGTCTCTTCCAGAAAACGACTCTCCATTTGGAGATCATGTGTATAAAGCGTGAGATTACCACTATACGCATGTAGGAAATCTGCTTTGGAACAGTCATTAAGTAAACGCGTTACAGTAAACATGGCACTTTTTAATTGTTTTATTATGCCGTTATTGATTATTGCATTGGCTATGTAGTTTGCTCGAAAAATGGTGTCAAATTGGATGAATTGTAGAAATCCATGATGAAAGAAAATGATTACTGGTATTTTGGTGCTGATGTGTGACAATATACTGGAGCTGCATATGTGATCCATGTATTGGAAAAAGTAGTCAATTGGCAAATATGGCATGCTTTGGAAACCTTTATCTAGCCAAACCTTTGCTGTTTAACTCCAACTCATTTGCAAGGTTGGATACTAACTACAAGCCTCATTTGGTATTGGAAGGATACTTTAGCCAGTCTAGTCAGGGCCTTTATTCTGCATCCTGAGTGAAAACATTCTTCAGAGGGGTCACATGATGAGGTGGAGGAACTGAACCCCACTGAAATCATGACATTCAGGCTTAACAGGCAGCACTCTGTCTCTGCAGGGTTTCCTCAGAATCCATGCATTTATCACAAAGCCATGTGTGATGGTGACTTTTTCATAGCTTAATAAGTGTTATTAGTGTGTGTGTGTGTGTGTGTGTCTTTTTAGTTTAATCATGTGTTTGTTTGTGTGTGTCCAGTGGTCTTCACTCACATACCCGTCTGTTCTACCCCCTGCTTGGGCAATTATGTAGATTGGGGGACCCGATGTACTAATTGCTCAGACTGAGGCTGTCCAATGAGGCCTGGTTAGACCTGCAGAGGTCAGAGGTCTGGCTCTTCATCTCTGCCTTATTCTGCTCTCCTGTGTTGGTGAGAGTTAATTAACGCTGCTCTCAGACTGTTTACAGGACGGCTCACTGACCAGACTCTAGCCCTCATTACTGCAGAACGGCCTGTTGAACGTGTGCAGGCAGAGTCCAAAATTAACACTCACCAAACACTAAATGCCAGTCAGAATTGTCTTTTGTGAATAAATAAAACAGTTTTCTCGCCAATTGGCTAAATATTTTATTTGTAACTACCTCGCTATTGTGCGAGCAATTTAAATTAGTCAAATTGAATTTGTAATTATAAACTATTTCACTTTGTCACTTTCTACAGGACTATATTTTCATAGCATTACGACTTGAATCTCATAGTATCATCTTTTATTCCCGTGATTTGGATTAAAATATTATATCTTTAGGAAAAAAAGTTTGTACTGTAAGATTTTATTCTCAAACAAGAGTGTTGAGATCTGTTTTTATGCAGTATTATTATACTATATTGCTTTGTTATGCTAAAACATGACTGGTAAATGTTTTCAATTTATGCTGTTAGTTTTAAACACTGTGTGAAAGAGCTCGGTGTAAAAAAAAAAAAAAAAGTAAGCAAAGCTCATCATAGACGGTGAAAGTGTCTTCAATCAGTGCCACTGGTAAAAAGGCCAAGAACTGCTTTCATGATAAAGCCACCTACAGGAAATATTGTCTGCGTTTGAGTGACCCAGAACTGACTGGGACTGAATGATAAATGACTGACCCAGATTAAAGTCGTTATGTGAAGCATTATTATAAAACATAATGTTCTTTTTCTGGCTATGTGCAAGATGGCATTATAAAAGGATTTGCTCCTCTATATAAGCAGGAGTATAAAAGCAAATGTTCTTAATCATGGCTACAGGGTCAGCATTGGGGCGAGCTGTATCAGAGCTAAGAGACGTGATAAAGGGAACCCTGAAGGAAAGAAATTACAGTACTAGCCTTTGCAGGATATTGTGCGGGGTGTAATGCCACAGTAATTACCAACATACCTTAGCAGCCAGGTAACACTTTTTTTTTTCTTTTGTTGCAAAGGTCCTTTCTAGTCTGGAATTAGAAGGAAGAGGAAGTGAATGAAGAAAGTAATGACACCCTAGAAATTCACACTTCAGACTTGATTATTGGACGTCTCCCCATCACTTTTCACGTTTTATGCACCTTTTGCCCCTCATATGTTACATTTGGCTAGTCACTTGCCTGTGAACTAACTAGCCATTAAGGTAATGTTAAACTTTGATTAGGGAAAGACTTTGGACATGTCTCCTAAAGTC
The DNA here is from genome assembly GCA_032361065.1 of Enteromius trimaculatus. Taxonomy (NCBI): domain Eukaryota; kingdom Metazoa; phylum Chordata; class Actinopteri; order Cypriniformes; family Cyprinidae; genus Enteromius; species Enteromius trimaculatus. The sequence goes on from JAUMHP010000063.1 coordinate 8,139,980, forward strand.
TCCCATATGCAAGTCTAACGTATGTTTTGCATATTCTAGGAAGTACATAGATGAGGTTTAAGCAAGGAAACTTAGACACTATTATGCCACTAGTATCTTGATGTTAAATAAGCCAGTAGATATTTTTGTTTTGACTTCTGAGACTCAATCTCTGGATTTATTGATTCATTTAAAAACATTAAATAATGTTCAGAATGGGTTAATTGAAATTCATGAGCTCAGCCTTCTCCATTCAGTGACATCACCTCCCACTCATTTTTCCAATGATATTTACATGATACTCCAAGCTATTTCAAAGAATACTGTGGTACTTCCATGGTACATGTGCAGAAACTATGGTTGTACTGTGATGCATGTGCCATGGAACCATATTAGCACTGTGGTACTTTTTAAGCACTTATTTTTTTGTACAGTGGTTATCCATGGGCCTCTATTTCTCTATGAGCATGTCTGCATGTTTCTGTGTTCCCATTGGACTTGTAAGTGATTAATGTAATGTAGTTAATTTGTCTCTCATTTCTCTGTGTCTATCAGAGTGCACTTTTCTGTCATCGCATTGGTGCGTTTATGTACCCCCCTTAATGCTCGTATTCTCCCTTTCGAGCCCCCCGCTCCCCCCTGGTTTGCCTAGCAACCATGCCAGGTCTCCAGCAGCCCTAATGTACTTGATGATGTTTTAAAACAAATAGATCATTTATCTGATTAGCGTCTTGGTGGAGAACAAGGCATGTGAATAGCCACCTCTTACTCGGAGCTTGGGCAGCACTCCAAAAATGACTCCCGGGAGGGATGTGTGTGTGTGTTGTCTGAATGTATGTTTGTCTGCAAAGCACTCAATATAATGACTCTCACACACTTATTTTTATAAGTGCTGTCTTTTAGTTTACATGTATGTCAGCTAATTAGCAGGACTAACATGCCTAATGTGTGTTTTTTGAATAGGCTTTCATGTTTTTAGAAACATTAATTTGTTAATATTTATTATTTGTTCACTTTTTTATAAGATTAAAAAACAGGAATTTAGACATTTATTTAGAATTAATTAATATTTATATTCTTTTGTGCACTAATTTTGGTCAATATGTACTTCAAAAGTATATACATTTTATGGCCAATATGCGGTAAATGGCCGTCAAATTTTGTTCTATTTGTCGTAATCAAAAATAAAACAGTAAAATCAAAAATTTTTAATTTTGCAGGTGAATGTATATTAAGTTACTTGTTTAAGTTTTTAACTTTAAGTGGATTTTAGATGATGGCAAAAGTAGTCTAAATGGGGAAAAAAAAGAGAAATTGGCATGATTATACACGCAGCGTATTCATGTTTTATGGGGACATTCCGTAGGTGTAATGGCTTTTATACTCCACAAACTGTAAAATATAAATTTATGCTAAATCATAATTCACTTCATTGAAGTTTAGGATGCTCTGGATGGATTAAGTTGTACCTTGACAGCTTAGACTGCATGCGTTACCTGTCAAATAAAACAACTTTGTTTGATGATCGTCAAGGTCAATTCTGTAAGGTCGCAGGCATTGGTGAAGAGTGCTGAGTCTCTTGGTGTCTCAGTGACAGATGATCAGGGGCTTCTGGATCCCGAAACACTCCCCCTTTCCAACACCCCCCACCCCCACCAAAAGATGGACTCTGTGCAGGCTGCCTTTTGTGTTTGACCAGCCAGCCTGAAAGCTGGGGGCCGGTACGGCTCGGAGGGAGAGCCAGTGCGGAGAAAAGAAGTGAAGAAAAGGAGAGAAGTAATTACGTCCAGTCATTGAGTTCTGAAGATCCCCCCCATGTTCATTACAGGGGCCTTGCACTGGCGACAAAACGTCGGCCATTTGGAGCGAAAGGAGCAGGAATGTTTTGGTGGAATATGACACCTCCAGATCCCTGCGCTGGCAAGAGAAGCAAGATTAAGAAGCCCACACCCCCTGCTTTTGGGTCGCGGCGCAGAGGAGTTGTGTAGAAGCAGGCTGATTGCTTGGCTTGCCCATTGTCTGCACTTTTTCATATGTACTGCAAGCCGCTTCACATCACTAGCTTTTCAGGACAGGACAGAGGCCCCACACTTTTGCTTTTTGTCCACTCTTTTTTTCCCCTCTAAACACCCTAGGTAGTATTTTAAGTCCTAATGTTAAAGCAGTTCCCCCCAAAAATAAAAATTGCCATCATTTACTTACCCTCATGTTGCTCCAAACCTGCATAACATTAATAATTTACACTTTAGTATTTTTTTGTCCAGCCATTGCTGGACCTCGATTTTCTCCATCCAGATTTCGACCCATTTGTCTTTGTCCATACAATTCTGATTCAAAATATCATCTTAGTGTTTGGCAGAAGACAAAAGTCGTACAGGTTCGATGGTGACCTAAACTTTGTGGCCTAGTTGTGAATGAATCTAGTGAATGGGTACTGGTTCAGGCACTGCTCCTCGTTTCTACCTTCTCACCCAGCTCAAAGCAGCCCACCTCTGTTCCAGCAGGTTGGTTCCTGTCTCATTGTCTTGGCGGAGCCATGAGGGGACGTAATCTTCCACAGAAAGGAGAAGTCATTTATTAGTCCCAGCCCAGGGGTTCATGCTTCACAAAACGCATTGAGGGTGGGCCGACCAATCAAAACGCAGAATTAGGGGAGTGCGGCGGGGGTGACGTTGCTGCTGCTTTCACCCACCTCTCCCAGCCCATCCGGCCCAAAAGGATTATGGGGGATTGATGTAGTGCTGGTCCAGTGGCCAGATGATGCCAAGCCCCCCCACTGAGCTTTTTAGGTACGTGCCTGTAAAGCCAGTCTCAAAAAAAAGAGCCTTTCAAATGTAACACAACTGTATGTTTCAGTAGAAACCATGTGCGTGATCTTCACATATCTGACCGGCATTTGAGAGACGCACTATTGTTTTGTAAGTACACCAGTTAAAGAGCCTGCCAACACCCACCTCTTCTCCAGCACACAAACACATCACACTCTGTATAACAGTTTGTGGCACACAAAGATGCACACAATGATACTCGTACACGCACACACACCCACATTCCCTCCAAACAATCCAGTCGATGCTTTTTCGCTGCTTTGCCAAGTGGCTTTTTACAACTGTTCCACAATGGAGAAGCTAATTACTGTAGATTTGGAGAGCTGGTTAATTGATCGTGCTAGCGTCCTAATTGCATCTCTCTTACCTGGGGCCTCTGAAATGGCAGTGAATGCCTCTCATGTGACCTCTGTGTTTTGACACAGTGAGAAAAACACATTGCCGAAACTCTTCACAGGGATACTTGTGGAGAGAAGGCATGTTTATTTAGGTGTTTTTTTTTGAGATCGGACGATTTTAAACCTCTCGTGGTGGTTATACGGCGGGCTGTGCTCTAATTGTTTTAGCTGTTTTAATTGTTTGACGAGCGTCCAGTGGGGGGCACTCTCATACTTTGCAAAGTGGTTTGTTTGGCCTTATCGGATTGGACAAACATTCCGCTGTTGTTCGTTTTTTAAAAGGTCTAAAAACATCTGGTTTATTAGAAATTCCGCCCCTTTACTTTCTGGACTTTTGCAAGGTCGTATTTACCAATCAAACGAACGAGTCGGCGTGTTGCTAAAATTGCAGCGGCTAAATTGACACGCTTAATTCCCCTTGTGCTGAAGATATTAATTGAGGAGTGTCACATTACATAGACTGAATTACCTCTTCACGCAATCTGAACTCGCGCACTCGCTCGCTCTCATTTTAACGCTTGTGCGCGCGCTGATGATGTGCGGTTGCCCTCGCTGCGAGTGTGAGCTGAAACCCATAGCGTGCTCCAAAGTGGGGCATCACTAATCAATGCGAATCATTTAAGTCCATTCTCTCCTGTGCCACAAAACCCAGCGTTTTAACAATCAATTCAAAACAAGTGCCATCGGCTTTTCCAGTCGGCGGTGCACGTAGCTACGCTGGCAGATATTTTGTAGGGAACGAATGCGGCTGAAGTCGGCAGGAATGCGCTTGTATGTGTGTGCGTCGGCGTAAGCACACGCATGTTTTCCACCGCATTTTCCCTTCAGTTAAACGCCCGTCTACATTTGTGTGTACTCTTGTGTGTATACAAGAGCTCTGCATCAGATTGAATTAGCCAGTATTGTCCTGCTCACTAAAAGGGGGCTATGCTATTAGCAACCTTTCTAAGGACCGCCGCATCCTGCACCAGGCAATCAGATCACTCAAGAGCCTCTTTCCCCTGCCGTGACCTGGGCTCCGGGCCCGCGTCTGGTAAAGACCGCTTCTCTAATGTCCCTCTCCAGCCTCTACTAAGCCCCCACCAGCCAGCGGCGAGCCCCCTGTGTCCTTCACCTCACACAGGGGGAAGAAAGACAAGGTCACGCACATGGAGAAATAAAGGAGAAATGATTCCCATTCAATTGAGGTGAAGCATTCCATTTAGCAGCTAGCCCCGGGCTGCCACCGGGAGAGAGCTCTAACTGGCCAGTGCATGCACCATGCACATTGCCCAACTGTGGGTGCACATTATTTTGAGAGACTGAATGCATGGCTTTGACAGGCTATTACTGTAAATAATGAAGAGATGGGCTGGAGATATGAATCGATCAGACACAAGCTTGTGGCCATGAGATAGAAACTGAGAGGGTGTGGAATGGAAGGACAGTTGTATTGTTCTCTCCTCTGCCATTGTTGGCTTAATATAAGACACATTCTTTGCTGCTGTCTGTTGTTGATCATCTTTGTGTCAGTCATGGCATAAAACTCTTGAAAAAAGTACTATGAATAGTTATGGTATCTGCTGGCAGTGTCATGGTATTTTCATGCATATTATGGCACTGAATGAATTTCGTATTCAATATACTGTATGGATGCTTGTGATATTGATGTGGTACTCTAAAGTATGTCAAAAAAGTGTATTATATTTTTTGTAAATACGTTGCACATATTTCATGCAAAAAATCAATTATTTATTTTAATAATATATTTTTTTAAGGAATTGTGCATAAATAAAAGGTTGCACTTTATTGCGATAGCCCATTTTGACATTTTACTAACTATAAATAACTTTGTTACTACATGTCAGTTAACCCATTAACTGTCGCCCCCATTTTTGGGAAAATTTCTCTGTTACTGTTATTACTGTTTTTACATTCCATTCAATTGTAATATAGTGAAATAAATGCAGGTGTCCCGTATTCGGGACTGTGACAGGAAAGGGGTTAATTCTCGATAATTCACAACTACATGTCTACTAACTCTGTGTAGACTGTTTGGGTAGGTTTAGGGTTAGTAGAATAAGTTGACGTATACTTGCAAAGTTTCTGATTACTCATTAAAATAAAGCAGTCTACTAATACTCTAATGACTGCTAGTTGACTTGTAGTTGCAAAGTTACTTGCTGTTAGTTGAATATCTAAAGTGGAACATCGAAATAAAGTGTTACCAAAAAAAAAAAATGACATGAGAGGAAATATCAATCTCTTGTAAAGTAGACACGCTGCTTCTTATCTGGATATACAGAAGTTCATTATTAATATTGATAGAGATGGACAGTAAAAAAGAAAAAGACAGTGAGCATTTAAAAGATGCAGGCTACTGGCCTCTATCACACACATACACACACAGGGTCAGTAATAACAGCGGGCAGGCTCCATTACTCCCACAGTCGGAGTGTTAAGTGCTGTCCTGGTGTCAGTGGAAGATCAATGGCCAGTACTGTGTCGCAGTCAACGCAGCCCTGCCAAACAGCCCTGGGGTCAGAGGTCACTCAGCCAGACGGTCCAGAGGGCGTGGTGGCCCTTAGGGGGTGGCATCACCACAGCGACCCATCGATACCCAGGCGGGGCTACGGAGTGCTAATGCCCTGCTGATGGAGGAGCTCCCTGCCCCCGAGGACCATTAGAGACAAACACACAAACACAAGTGTGCGTATGATGCATTTACACCTCACTCTTCTCTTACAGATATACATACATGCCGCTGGGCATTAAAAGAGCGGCACGAGCACGTCACCTTCGCTGTAGTGCACACTCATCAAAGACAAGCGTGCACTCTATTAATTTGACTTGCGGTCTATCTCAGTGACAAGTGCATTACTGATACTCACAGATATTGATCGGATGCACATACGGCCAATCATTCCCCAACTTTGCACGTCTACTGAGACTGTTTGTCAATTATGATGTCTCACACACTAATCATTATAATTAAACACAAAAGGGGCATCGGGACTTCATTTTAAGTTATTGTAACATAGCCAAAAAAAAAGAAGCAAATTCTGGGAGTCAAGATTATTATAATGGGCCACAATACCAGTCATAAGGGTCAATTTAGTTTAATTGAATTGTGCTGATTATGGTAATTTATAAAAAAATA
>JAUMHP010000063.1:8180259-8193429 GCA_032361065.1 Enteromius trimaculatus
ATGTGTGTGTGTGTGTGTGTTTAAGCAATCTTGATTGAACTAATTTCTGGTTCATTAAATTAAAAAGAAATATATATATATATATATATACACACACACACACACACACACAGTCTGTTAGACTTATGTCTGTTCTGTAATAATGTACACAAAAAATAGGGCCACATTTCAAATGATGCTATAGTTAGTAAACATAAGTTAGTTTATTAAATAATATTGTAATGTATTTTTCACTTTGCAAATTATTTTTTTCATTTTGTTTAGCCTATTAAAATACATGTTTTTATTTTATATATAATAAAAATACAAATATCTTTATGATTATACTTTTTTAAGATTTTAGGGTCTGTAAAAGGCTTACACAAAATCCATACACAAAGTATTTGGCAGCAAGATGGCAGCAACAAATTTAAAGCATTGTAAAAGTTTCCAAGACTTTCATGTGCACCTAATGTGCCCTCCAAATAATACAAAGGGAAAAAAAGTTAAAAACTTTTTATTAAAATATAGATTTGTCCAGTCAGGTAATAACATGTAAAAACAATTACTCATTCAGTAAATAAAAATATTTTTCCTCGCCGAGTCGAGAAGGGGTAAAACAGATTTATTGTTGTGATTTTCCCCATAGGCCTTCTGACCAAATGTTTGAGCTGATTTATTGAAACCAATTAATTTTCCTCCTAATGACTCTAATTTGTTATTATAAAAAGGCAGTAGAGCATCCGGCCAGCATACACAACTGATTAACACATCTGTAGATATGCTTGTTTGCGTATGTGTGTGCTTTCAGCGTACGTCCCGCATGAAGCTTATAAAAAAAGAAAAAGAAAAATGAAAACATCTGTTGTATTGAGTATTAGTAGTTGTTTGTTTCATTTGTGTAGTTTCCCCATTTAATTAAAGCAATAATATGAACAAAATATGAAATAATATTTAAAACCGAAGGATTTCAAAGAAACTTTGAACCTTTGGGTAATCCTCTTAGCTTGCCTGGTTGGTCTGGGCTTGTTGATCTATAAAGAGAGGGGATGCGCTTCCAGCCATTGATTGGATTAGGTGAGCTTTAATCTTTTTGTTTATTATCTAATATAATACCTGGGAGAAATCAAATAGAATGTAATGATGCAAACCGCCACGTACGGCAAGTGGGCTTTGAGACACAGTGGAGGTGAGCTGGGTCGGATGGAGAAAAGAGCTCAACCCCCACACTAAAATCTTACCAGACTACCACAATTTTTTATTTGAGGGATTAAAATCCGCTTGCTAAAATTTCCTTTATTTGTTAATTTACTATGCCAATTATAGCGGGTGTTGTTGGGTTTGTTTAGTTTCTTTTGTTTTTTGCAGTTTTGTTTAAAACATAAGGGTTTTGTGTTCAAACAGGAGTCCCGGTTAAACCCCAGTTTGCCTTTCGTTGTAATCACAGTGTTTTGAATCAGTCTAATCAATATCTCAGCCTTTCTTTTTTGAAAAGTTTCGTTCAATGAATTCAGTGTGTTGTTTGTGAAATGTACAAAAAAAAAGTCTACCTGGTCTCATGGCATTAACATACCTGTGTGCACTTTTTAGCAAGAAACGGAATATGTACCAATAAGTACATGTCACTGCAGTTTCCAAACGAAATGAACACAAGAGGCAGCAAAACTCCAACACCTTTTACATCCTTTTCACACAAATTTACAGTTTCAATTATTATGCTGGGGGATTTGAAATCTGATGCTTTTAAATGTTAGCATCACACATATCCAGCTTCAGATCGATGGGTTTTCATCGGCATTAGGTGTGTTCGGCAGCTCACGAGTACAGAGATGTACTCAAGAGGTGAGGAGCACTGGTTTGAATCCCGTGTAACTACGGTTTGACAAAATCAAATCTGCATAAAAGGAAGTTGAAATGGCATCAACAAATGTGTTTTCCTATTAGTTTTGCATTTGATAACACTATTGGCTAGGTTTAGGGTTGGATTTGGTATAGGGCAACTTTTAGCGACAGTCCCCGGAAATTTGAATTCTGAACTGCAGCAATACGTACCTATATCAATGCAATAAAAACGTGCAAGGGTTCACGTATTGAACCAGTGTTTTAACACCCCTCAGTGGACATTTCTCTCGAAACGTGCAGTAAGACATGTGAAATCAGTGTTGCACAAAAAGTACACAGAGGGTAGACTTTTTAAAGAGACCAGGTTGAAAAAAGTAGTGTCATTAGCAGCTTAATGAGAAAGTATTTTAATGTGGCCTTCAAACACATCATTTACTTATGCTACCAAATGCATGATTTGTCACCAGAAAAGTGAAACACTAGTAAAGTTTCTTTCCACTGTGTATGTTTGTGATTTGTCTCTCTAGGGCACGGCTCTTGTTTTTGCCCCTACCAGAGGAGACACGCTGGCAGAATTCTGCAGACTGGCAGAAAGCGCAGGCCTGAGAGTGTGTCGCTATGACAACTATGACTCACACTTGTGGGACCTTCACCTGAAGGTGTGTATTGTATATGTAAGCGTTTGTGAATGTTTTAAAGTGTCAGAAAGTTGAGAATCAAAGTTTTAAGTGTGACTGCATTTGCCGCCGCCTTTGTCTGCGCTCTAAATTTGTATTTTGAATGTTTCACTGAAGTACAGTATGCTATGTCAGCAGGAACAGGAACAGGGAGTCTGAAAGCTCAAGCTCTAAATGGACTCTTAGAACTCAAAAGCTGTCTTTCTGAGAAACTCTAAATGAATGGGACAGGGTGCAACTCCTTTCCCCCTGCCTGAAAGCACAAATACCGTACCCAGGTCAAAGCAGCAGTGCCGTCCAGCTGGTTAACTGGCACCGATAGCACAGCCACGGCTGCCATTTTTGGTTACCGAAGAAGCTGTGAGGACCCATTATGCCCCACAGGCCTAACAGTGGCGGCCCTGCCCATGCCTGAGGAAAATGGGTCTGTCAGCGGGACTCTAGAGTTGAGTGATTGGAACTTTATTTCTGAAGTGATGGACATGGCTGGGCAGAAAAACGCTGAGGGGTCATTGTGGCAGCTGGGGAAAGAGTGTTTGAATTTAGAGCCGTCAATCGAGAGGACAGAGGGAGAGAAAAAGAGAAATGCAGAATTATAGTGTACATAGAAGCCCTAGAGCGGAAAAGGAAGTGTTATTCTTTTATATATTTTTTAATTTCCTATTAACAAGCATGAACAGGCCTAATACAGCAGCTAAAGTGGAAAGTTTTAAGCCTTTACATAAAGTCCATAAAAATATGGGCCAGAGTGCTATGTTAATAGAATATTAAGAAAAAAATATTAAGAAACTTTCCGTACAGGTGTTTTACCCATATTTTGAATTACGCATAGGGTGCAAATAAATGTTTGTAATGAATCAAATCCAGGCAGAAAATTACCAGCATTTCTCCATTTTTAAAAAAAGAAAATTCTTACAATGTTCTTCTTAGATAGCGAAACACTTATGTGCATAACTACCACCACTTTGAAACGGAAAGAAAGAGTAATTTCTTTTTAAATTCAGATTTGTACAGATTTTTATAAACACACATTGTCCAAATGTGAGCCAGTCTGCAGATTTCCCAAAAAATGATCATGTTTGATATACTGAGCCTGTTTTTTTAAAACATGCAGTGTTGTTTCCATTTGTCATCCATTTTCTGTTTGTCAGTATTTGTTTTTTTCCGTATTCTGGTGTCCTCTAGCAACAAGGCACATGTTTCTGTGTACGTTCGTTGTGTTTGGAGTGACTTTGTAAAATCTGTAGTGCAGTTCAGTGCATGATGCTTAGTTATAACCATTTACAATGTTGGCATACCTCGTTTTCTAAAACCCATTCCAATTAGTATAGTGTGTTCCAGCTTTTAGGTGAGTAAGCTGTGATTTGTATCCAACCAGAAATACTCTCTACCGGTGAACATTTTTGCAGAGAGGCTGCATGGCTGACACTATATGGGCAGCGTTGGAAGCGAGCGAAATGTGTGAAGTATTGTCCAGGCCAGTCGAAACGGTGCCACTCTTGTCCATTTGCACACACCCAACTAGCTAATGCGTTCACCTTTTCCTGGTGTTGCCCCGATGCACCTGAAGTCTAACGGGATCTTTTCGAGGCCGACCGCCTGCTGTGTTTCTGTGCGGATAATGACATGAGCAGCAAGGGGCCGAGATAGCTGAGTCAAGAGTCCCGCTGTTCGCGCCCGTGTGCGTGCGTCTTTACTCTCGGTTTGCCATCAGCTGTGTGTGTGATATGAGGGGCGAGCTGAAGTGCCCTCATCATATCTCAAAGTGATTAATTCCTCTTTCTTATCTTCTGATGAACACCCTGCCCCCTGCGAGCGTGCGCTGGGTGAGAACATAAGGAAGGAAGTGCACAAAGAAACGTGCGGCAGACAATAGATGGCATGCCCCACCTCCTTCAGAATCCCAAATCACAGTCTTCTATTATAGCAGCATCTACGGGCCCCTCCCGAACTTACACCTACGGTCGTCTGTCGCTCCTCACCTCCAGCCAGCCTCTGATGTCTTAGAGATTGAAGTGTTTCCTTTAAGACTCTAAATCTCCTCCCTCCCTCCGTCCTGTGTGCGCAGGCCGGCCGCGGATGGGGCTCTCAGCGGTGTGGGGACGTGGCGAGGGGGCTGTGTGTTATCCTCTTATCCCCACTGTTCTGGAATAGAGCACCAGCAGCTGGAGGACTGCAAGCCGCCTGATAATGCAGCTATTTTCTACTCGGCCATCTTAATCTTGTTACTCAAATGGTTGTGAAGAGAGTCATGAATTTTAATTCAGACATCCCCCGTTCACACCCACACATATACATACACATATTAACTTAATCTCTCTACATCCTCCCAACTTCCAGCTGTCCGTCTGGCCGTATCTGCTCTCAGCGCGTTTAACACCCGAATCTATCCATTTCTGGGGCCTGTAGCACGAGCATCCGGTTGTCCGTTTCATCCCATGCTCTCTAAAGAACGCCTCTTGCTCTCCTCGATGCAGCAAGCAGGCTGAGGGGGAACGAGGAGAGGGAGGGAAAAGCAGCAATAAAATAAATGACTTGCATCTTGGCAGCCGTGCGATTAAAAAGTAGGAGCCGATTTATCCAGCCACCCATGAAGCTGATTAGCAGGCTGTGATCAGGAGGAACAGCTTTGCCTGTTAAACTTTTCACCTTTGCAAGCTCGCTGCCTTTTTCCCCCTTACTCTCTCTCTCTCTCTCTCTCTCTCTCTCTCTTCTAAGCTTCTTTGCTATATCACTCTCTAACACTTTTATTGCGCGCTCTCTCTCATGCTCTCTCTTTCCTTCTGGCCTCTCTCTGTCCCAACTTTCATGTGCACGCTCTCCAGCTGTGTTCCAATTCATAAGCTCCCTACGCAGTGATCACTTGACGCATGTCTATATATTTTGGTCATCTAATTTGACAAAATTCATTCCTATGGAACACTGCAGCACTTCAGTCATGGCAGATGAGAAGTGTTTGATATATTTATAAACTTATTATTTTGTTTAGTGCAAATAATAGTAACCTGGTATTTAAATTTATTGTGTGTGTGTGTGTGTGTAATAGACATTAGCAAGTTTTTTGAAACACGTCTAGTCTGCATGCTCTGTTAACTGTGGTTTCACTAATATTAAATATATATTGCATAAAGCATCCATATCTTCCATGCCCATGTCAGTTTGAATATTAAAAACATGAATAGTATTAATTTAAGGTACATTTAGAACAGATCTAAAATGTACGTTTAAATTGCATGTAATTGAGTTAACTCATGTAAGTCATAAATGACTTACATTTATAACGTCAAAAAATATCAATCAATCAATCACTCTTATTTGATTGATTGATAGTTTTTGACGTTATAAATGTAAATCTTTTTTTTTTATAACGTCAAAAATATCAACTTCAAGTACACTCATTTTCAACATTAATAACAAGCAGCAAATCAGCATATTGAAATTTGCTCTGAATTGGATCATTTAACGAATGAAGACTGGAGTAATGACTGCTAAACATTACCATTTGTCATCATAAAATTATTATTTTTTTTACATTTTTTGAATGTATTACAATATTTTTTATTTGAAATTGTATTCCTATTTTAACATAATAATTATTTCTCTGTGTTTTTGAATGTAGTTGAACATAAAAGCACTTTCAAAAACAATTTAAAGATCTTATTGAAGTTAAATGTAAGACGTCTGTATAATTTAGTATAGTATATTTGTAGATTTTATAAGAATCAATCGCTGTTTAATATTTAAACGTAGATTTAAATAAAACATCATTCCCAAATGTGATTTGTACAGTATGACTTTTACAGTATGTATCTTGTATAAACTCTCTTTTGATATTTGATTATAACGCTCACATTTCTTTATACCTGTACAATAATGCAGAAGCCTGAGGTGAATTACACTGCTTTTATTTAACACACTTTTATGTAATACTAAAATGATGTGAAATGTCTAATGATCGCTCCAGTCCACTCGATGGCTGGTAAATTTCTCTCTTCAAATCCTGTGAAAGTATTTTGCTCCTTGTGCTGTTACTGGCATATGTGCTCCCTATGGTTTTAAGTGTATGTTGCAGGACAACGTTAGCTGATTTGATCTTACCCTCTCTTGCACTGCACTCACACTTGTCTGGGTTGGTGTGAACATGTCGGTCCTCGCGTTGGGCTTAGTGTTGGTCGGCTGGCTGCCCCGATTACGGAGAGGTCACGGGTTCAAACATTGGCTGCTGTGTCGAGGGGTGGAGAGAGAGATAACACACATCAAGGGCAAGAGAGCTGCCTTTTATCTGTTTTTATTTTATCTCAGGCCACAGAGATGATGAGGTGAATGTTAGAGTAAAACACAAGGAGCATATGTATCCATTTGGGAATCACTTAATGGTGCTCATACTGATTTAACATTTTTGGTGGTGTATTCTCCCAATTTGTAGTCAAAGGAGGATGCTTAGATATATCAGTGATACGGCTTATAACTTTGTCTTTAAAGTTCTGCCTTCATGTGAATGATATGCATAGCTTGATGGAGGAATTGGTGTGCTCTGTATAGAAAATATCCAGAAATAAAATAAGTGTTGGTAGTGATTGTGTATGCGATCAATTCTGCCTCAATTACATTTGAATCATTTTGAAAAAATTGATCCGTAAGCCTGCTATGTTTGCTGTTCGGAGGGATCTTGTTTTCATAAATAAACTGCACGTTTCTCTTTCTAAGTGCTGGCGGAGTGTGTGGGATTTGGGAGGATCTGATTGGTTGGGACAGGGCTGAGCTCCAGGGCAGAAGAGACTGGCAGTGTACTGCCACAACTCTAGAGCTCAGACGGTGGCAGAAAAGCAGACCCGCGGGGCATATTGTACAGCAAGACTGTGTGACATTCCTCCGCAGACACCTCGACTCTAAACGGGCCATTATGAAGCAGTTAGTGGGATTCTTGCCACTTGTCCTTGTTTGTTAGAAGGAGTTCTTGCACTGCACAGCACATATGAATAGTGAAGGGTGCAGAAAGCTTTTTTTTTAACGAAATGGAGCAGAAATAGAATGTTCTTACTCTACAGCTTTCACAACCGTTCTGACAAATTAGAGTAAGTTTCATTTGAATGTTGAAGTCATGCGTGAAACCGTATCAACTCAAATCCTAGTCATATATAATCAAATGCTTTTGATTTTTTCTATATAAAATTCATAAATGGTAAGTTTGGGTTAGAATTATTGTTTCTGTAACAAACTAAAATTATGATGATAATTGAAATAAATATTAAAACCGTTATTTCAGTTAGTAAGGCAAAATTATTTGTTTTTAATTTAAAAAAATTAAATCTTAAAGGTACGGAAATAAAAGTAAGTTAAGACTAAATATTTATAAAAACAGTAAAAATGACAAAAGCACATAATAAAAGCATAATATAAAATGAATTCTAAATATTAATAAAAGCTATATAGATGATACTAAAATATGTACTGTGTTGGACAGTCGCATGACATTTACGTTTTGTACAAGATTTTTTTGCACTTTTATTTTTGGGTCTTGATAGTCTCCTCTTTATATAATTTTGTGTTTTTTATTCATGTGGGTCACACCTTTGATTGAAAACAATGTTAAAAAGCAGTGCAATTTTGTTTTGTTTGTAAAATATGCCAAACTATTTAAGGTATTGTCTTCAGGTATGTCATTCTTTAGTGAGGCTTTTTTTATTATAGTAATGAGATCTGTCCTGAATCATTTTAAAAATCCTCATTAAAGAATAACTTTGACATACCTTCTAAAAAAATATTCAAATTAATTTTAATTCAGATTTTTTAAATATGCTTTTCATAGCAGAAGTGTATTTAAGTCATTGTATGTTTGAAGAGTGCTTGTAATGTTTTTAAATGCGTTGTCAATGCATTGGCATGGCTATTTATATAGTACTTAAATTCTAATGTTTATTTGCATGCTCTGAAACCATGCATATATATGAATATCTCAGTTTTTGATTTAGTAATGTCATTTTCCCATCTTTTTTCCTGCTTCTGAACTTTTGAATCTTATCTTCTAGATGCAGAGAGAAGGAAAGGAGGTGTACGATGAGAACATCCACTATCCTCTTCTCCTCACTCTCACTCTCGGGTCCAGTCCAGCCCTGATCTGAGCTGGGCAAAGCCATCTCACGCCAGGCTGCCTTTCTGTACCACCTACCCTGGCTTTGCCACTGTGTCCTCAGCTCCTGTGTGTGCGTGTGTGTGCGTGCCAGGACTAAACAACCTCTTATCACACTCAACTTTTTTTTAAACTACTGTTTGTGTGCAGTGAAAACAGACTATGTAGGTGAGTTGCCGTGTGTGTGTGTGTGTGTACTTGACCTGTTTACTGTGCAACAGCAGTGTGAAATGCATTAAATGAGAATGGAGAACACATCCCTCCCTCTCATCCTGCAAACACTGCGGATGTGACGCTCAGATATGAACTCATTCAATGCCTGTATGAGTATGCGTGAAATCAGAGATGATGTTTCAGGGCAGAATGTTATGAATTTATGACTCTGGAGGCCGATACAGTTAATCAGGTTCGCAAGACTCTCTTTACAAAGAGGTAAATGAGGCCGCAGGGTCGTCTTGATCAGAAGATCTTGTTATCGTAATGACACCAGCTCTCAGTTAGCTACCGATTCTGTATCTACATTCTGACACCAAAGGTTATAAGAGGTTGAGATGGATGCTGCTGCGCTGAATGTTACTTGCTTCACTGTGAAATGCTCTCACCTGGCATCTTTTTAATCGAAGAACTGACAAGATATGACAGATTAGGCCAGAGTAAGACTGAACTGATGTCTTGACAGAGTCACACTACCACTGGTAAGACCTGCAGCACTGTTCTCCTTTATGTTTAGAGCACACACGCTGGACTAATGGCCTCATAAAGAGATGAAAATGGTGTCATCATTTATCATGTCCTTTGAAACCCATTTTTAACCATAGAATATAAAACAGGTCGTTTGTAGCAGAATGTCCAAATAGGCCATTTCTATACACTAGAGGGGAATGGTGATCATAACGGTGGTCTTTTTTGCTCTCAAAATTTATCAGAGAACTTAAAATTACATTTGAAAAGCTTGGTGCTATTTTGCCATGTCTCATTGATTATGTGGAAAAGAGCAGCATGGACACACTGCAAAACTTCTTTTTTATGTTCCATGAAGAAAATAAAAATGTGTTTTGGAAATGACATGATGGGTGAATAAATGATGATGATTTTCAAGTTTAAATTGAATAAATTACATACAGTTTCTAGGAGTTCTGTGAAGATGCCCCTTTCTGCCATGAAAAAAAAAGGTAATTGCGAATTCCTGCATATTATAATTAGGTTTTTTTTTTTTGCACGTTTATATCTCAGAATTCTGACTTTTTTTCCTATTGATTATGAATTTCCATCCTGCAGGTTTTTTTCATTGCAGAATAAAAAATAAAAAAGATAACTTTGACTGTTGTCTGATGAATCTGACTAAATTCTCAAGCTATTAAGCAATTTAGACTTTTCTTCACTTCACTTTACTTGCAAGATATAAACTTTAACTCAAAGTGGTAAATAATTTTATAAAAAGTCACAATTACCTTTTTTTTTTTTATCCTATGGCAGGTACAGGCTTCTGTTAGTAGTTATGTTTTTGTAAATCAAGCGCCATACAAAAGTTGGTTTTTGGTGTAGATTCAGAAGAAAATTATTTAACATCCAAAACTGAAATATTACACTCTAAAAAACTCTAAAACTATTTTATGCAGTTTAAAAAAAACTAAATCTTTGGTTGATTATTTTTTTCCCCACTCTTGTTTTCTCCTGATGGTGAGCTGCTGATGCCTCATTCAGAGCTCTTTGGTTTGTTGTGAATTGTTCAGGGCTGTGTGCTTCTGCACTGTGATTACATTTGTACAAAACACAGATGAGTCCAAAGTGATTGTTTCTCACTGACACTGCAGGTGTTTGTAACGACTGTGATTAAATCATTGTTTTGAATGCTTCTGCGTCCTGCAAATTTTTTTGTGTCACATAATGTGTAATTGATTTGTGGTGTGATGGCTCATCGTTATAGTGATTAATGCCAAAATTGATTTATTGTGTTTAATGCTTCAGTTGTACAAATTATTATTTAGTTTTTTAAACAGTTGGGTCAAATGTTGGTACCAAAAGTCAGATTTTTTTGTTTGTTTGATTAAACCTAGAAATTAATTTTAAAGATTTCAGACATTTTTAACCATGTGATATTTGTTTAAACCAAATAGTGAGGTTTTCTCACTTAAACTGTGTTACTGACATAACATTGCAATAATTTAGAATAGTGTCACTTGACTAGCCTCACGTGCGCCTCAATTCGCAGTTTGACTGTCAGTCTAGGCCTCTTCATTTCCCATAGCCAACTTGAAGCTCAGCTGTAGAGTCGCTATGAGGCTAATCCTGTCAGTCAGTCTATGGAAGAGAGAGAGAGAGAGAGAGAGAGAGAGCGTGGGGAGGGGTAAAAAGGAACCCAACTCTGTCTTTTGTCCCCTCCCTCTGTCCCAGTAGAGGGAGAGAGCTCTCTGTTCACTACAAGGGCTCCATTAACTTGACCACTTGCCCTTTGCACACAAAGCCTGGGCCGGCCCACTGTCCCACCCACCCAATTATGTGCGATTAAGCTCAGTGTGCTGTGTCAAGATGCAGAGGGACAGAGAGGGAAAGAGAGAGTCGAGATACTCTGTAAACGGAGAGAGAGAATGGAAAAAAGGAAGAGGGTAGTTATTAAAAGGCACTGCATGCCTGTTACCTGTAGTTTGGCTTATTATCTATCAGAACAGACAGGCTAAAATACATTGTTTGGTGGTTTATATTGCAAAGAATAAGGTGCTTTAGAAAACAAATTGGACATTTTAAAGAATATTGTTGTATAAAGGTATATGGTAAATCAAAATTCAATACTTTTTTTTATTTCTTTTAAATTGAATAATTATTTATTTTTTGACCAAAAATGATTTTATTTTATCTGTTTAAACCTTTCAGATTTCAGACATTTTAAACAAGCACTATTTATGGATCTGATGCAGCACAAATTTGCTTTGGCACCTATCACCTAAACATGTTTTGAACTTATGTACACAAACTCAAATAGATGCCATGTTGTTATTGAATAGCCATCTCCCTGAGGCTGGTTGGCATCGGCAGTGTAAAAGGAGGTGAACTGACAGTGATGGCGTATTGAGCTGTTTTTGGTGAGCATGTTTTCTCATTTTACCAAGGATGGGTTACGGCCCAGGCTTGACTGCCACAGGCCTTGTGCTATGAGGCCTTCTCTGGCCTGACACCCAGAAAATACACTGCAAGTGCATGAAATTAAAATTCAAAATAAGGTTAATACAAATCATATAATCACAGATTAATGTGGGATTTCATCATTTTTAAGTTTAAAAGCATTTAAAAAATATTTTAATTCTAACTCTTAATTCAAAGCAATATAATTTTGAAATTGTATTTTTGAAAATCTTTTGAAGTCATATTTGTTGAATGTAAAAATAAACAAATAAAATAGATTGTGGAAGAAGAAATAAGTATAGTTCTATCCATCAGCTATTGATTGTTTTTTAAAATATGGTCATTGTACTCAAAAGTTAAGGCCAGATAAATGTGTGCTTGCAAGGCTGGGTTTAAATGGACTAATTTGGATAAATTTGGTTACAAATTACGAGGTTAAAATAATATATATATATATATATATAATTTATTCACAATAAGATCTAGAACACAGTGTGAATTTTGAAAATTAATAGAAAGAATCTAATGACTTTAATTTACAATTGAAGCTATACTATGAAGTATCTGCTTGGGGAACCTTTGCAGGGCCATCTGTCCTTACCAGTATTTTATCAAATCAATTTTCTGCCTCAAGTCTGGGACACGTGTTTTGCTTGTTTTCACCTAAACTCCATTAATGGCAAACTCTGATGTGTTGTGCTGGTTGCACTCTGTAGACATTATATTGCTGTTTTCTCATCCAAAATTTTGACCAATGCGCAAACCACGTTGTCTGACCTTGAGTTTAAAACCAATAAAAGGTCCCTCCTAACATTTCTCTCCTTCGGAAAAGTGCGTGTTTGTTTGTTTTTGCCATGTTGCTTTTATTGAAGAAGTAGATTTTAAAGTCTCTGTCCATAATTCGGCAGTTGGGTTTTAAAAAGGTTTCCCTCTAACGGGCAAGAGTAAATCAAGGGAAGTGAGTGCACAGTTCCTGAAAGCATTTTCTCCACTGAGAGCCATTGAGTGTGTTAGCAGCAGGAGCTGGAATGCTTTCCCTTCCAACACCTGCTACCGGCCCTGTGGGGCCTGGATTACCTTTTCATTTCAACCCTCTCCGCAGAGAGAGAGAGGAAATGCTAAGTGAAGTCAAGATAAACGCGGACCCTTCCGCCTGTTTCTGAGCACCGGCAGCTCTGCGGCGTGGTGCCACTTTAAACGTTGTATCTCCGAGAACGTTCCAGGAACATTTTGAGCAGTGCCTGAAATGAGATGTAATGGTAAAATTTCGGCATTGTTCGCCTAAATAGTTTTGATGGATTTACTGACATGCAGCCTTATAGAATAAAAGTAATCAGTCAGTTATACTGTAAGGAAAAACCTTTCGGCCCGCCTCTTTGGGCGGGTGCGTGTCTCACCTTCCGGAACTGCAGAGAGAAGCTC
>JAUMHP010000063.1:8193529-8215441 GCA_032361065.1 Enteromius trimaculatus
CTTAGGGAGTCTCTGCATTGAATGCTTTCTTGCAAAGATTAAATGTTCAACAATTAAACTTTTAAACCTTACAATACCTTTTCCAGATGCCCTCTGGAGAGGAAATTGTACTATTCAGAATGCCTACATACCATGGCTATGCGGTTTGAAGTAGAGAATGAAAAATTAATGCACACCCTACAGCTCTCTAAATGTTGCTGATTATAAAGTAAAAAGCATATATGCTTGATGTAACAGTTTGAACATGCTGCCATCACGCTAAACTGAATCTTCATGAAAGCGACCTCTTGGCTCTATTTTTTGAGGAAGTGGCCATTTGAAAGAGCAATCTCAGAATCAGCCAGCTCTCCATCAAACTGACTTATCCTATCCTCCACCTGGATTTGACATTAAGCCTTTTGGAAAAGATCCAAAGCGCTCGAGAGGTAGAGCCTTTGTGGAAGTGAATGCACTCTGTGGAGTTGATTGGTGGCACATAATGTCGAATTAGTATGCAGTCTGCATGAAGATGAGGGTGGGCAGTTTTGGGCAACCGTTCTGTGCGTCCTAAATGGGCAGTTTGTTTCATTCTGTAAAACCTGAACTGGATCTGGTGCCATGAAGTTCTTTGGGCTTCTCTTGGTCGTCAAGGCGACTATGTGAACGCCTCTAAAGCTCTCTCATCTCTTTCAACCGCAGCGATTGGTCAACAAGCTTCTTCCTCTCACAAGTGGCCTGCTAAACACTAAGAGGGTCAGTTTCTTACTGGAGGTCAGGGTTAGGGTTAGGGCAATGTGCAATGTGCACCACTTACCCCCAGACAGACGCATGCAGTGCATACGAAAAAAAATTGACATATTTGCACAGACTGAAGTCTCTTTTGGTCAGAATTTGTAGTATTTTCTCAGAAGAAACTGCTTGTAATGCATAGCTCTTGTTTAGTGTGTCTATCATACTGAAACACACTTTTGCATGCATTTCTTTCTAGGATGTTTAGTGTAGTAGGCTATATTTGAGTGGATTTAGGATTAAGCTATTGCTGCGAATGCGCTTTACTTAGCTCTCTTAGAGGAGTTTTAGTTTGTTATGTAAGCTTTTGCTTGTGGTTTTTAGCTTGAATCATGCTTGGTGGCACTTGGTCTCAATGTTAAGACTTAGTTTAGAGCTACAGAGCATTTTTACTTCTTTTTGGCATAGTACTCTTGCTTTAAATTATGAACTTTTAAATATCTGTTTTCAGGGGAAGAAAATAGTCCAAGATAAATGTCATTATATTATATTATATTGCAGCTGTTGTTGGATGTACGCGTCAGAGGGTTGTAATGTTATCCTGAATCCGAGCCCTTTGTCTGGCACATGAATTCCTGCTTGGGTATTTTTTAAGCAGATTACGCCACACTTCGAAGCTCGGATTACAGAAAACGTATCCAGACTTAACTCATAAAATACAGCCAGGTCTTATTGCAGTTTAACTCACACAGCTCATGCTAATTAGGTGTTTGATGCTGTTAATTGGGTTCCCACCGCTTTTCAAATTGATAACGCCAAACCACTCTCAACAAGAGTAGAGCTGAATTTTTTGCCTTTCACACTGTGCTATTGCCTCTTCTTAAAAATCTATTGCATAACTTTGCCTTGATGAAATCTGTGCCTGCAGATCTTCACAAATGTTCATTGAATTTGATTGTCCAAATTCTCAATATTTTCTAAATTCATAGAATAGATATTTTTATCTAATCAGATTATTCTTTCAGCAGGGAGCCAGGGCAACACTCTCAGTTTTCAGAACATATTTAAATCTATTCCAACAAATTCGGCAGATTTTCTCCAGCAAGCTCAGTTTTAAATAACACTCTGAATGTCATATACAATTTGTAAGCCCTAAATAAACAGCTGTATTTCAAAGAAGTAGAGAAAGAGTGAAACAGAGACACTGCCTGTGTACCCCTGTCTAGTCAGTTAGTCAGTGGACTTTTATGTTGAAAATGACTGTTCCCTTGTGTCTCTGCCCCCTTGTTTGTCACTATGGTTTTTGATTAACTCCTCCTCCCTCATCATCTCGTTCTTGCGCTAGTTCTTGGATGTTGCTTATTTTTCAACCTGATAGACCATTTTTGTGACTGTGTTAATCAGCCGCTCAACTTCCTTTTTAAGATGCGAGGGTTCATCCTCCAACCCATAGCCACAGCCGCCGCAAATAATGTTCGCCAGCCCGGACCCATTGCATAAGATTGCCACCAACCCTGAGCCACAGCTGCTGCACAAGAAGGCTGGTACACCCAAGCCTTCAGCCGAAGCAGAACTCAAGCCACAGTCTTCAGCCCCCGTAGAAGCGACGTCAGCATACCCCAGCATCGTGGGGATGGCACACGAGAACACCAGGGTTATGCCGGTGGCTACACTAACCCTGGATCTGTCGGCTGACTTCGTAGAGTCCCTGGAGGTTCCACCAGTGGCTACACAACCCCCAGAGATGTCGGCTCCCACTATTGAGCCCCTACCTTGTCCTGCCATGGCTATGCTTCTGAGCTCTTGTCACATCTCGTTCCTGCCACGGAGGCCATTTAACTCTCAACTTGCCCTGCCACTGCCAGAAGGGCCGCTATTGAACTCTCGTCATGCCTAGTCCCGGCTATGGAGGCAATTGGACTCTTGACGTCTGCTTCTCCCTGGATAGTTTCTGTCCCTCCTGTGCCGTCTACTCCACCCTGGAGTACGTCTCTGCGGCCTGCACCGCCCTGAAAGGCTTCTGTTCCGGCTGTGCCACTCCAGAGGGTGTCTGGGTGCCATTAGTGCTGCAGTCCCGTTCGTTACACCAGGCAGCCCGTGATCAGATATGTGTGTGAATTTACATCACAATAACTGTGACACTTTTACCTGGCAGCAATGATTCTATCATTCTTAAAATTAATCTGATTTACTTTATTACTAATTAAGTACTATTAAATTACTAATTTATTAATTTCAGTAAAACATTTAAATGTATAATTCATTGTTCTCTGTTCTCTAGTATTTATTATTTTATTTAAATGATTAATTTGACCTATTCTCAAGTATATATAAAATAAATTTTGAACACATAAGTATCTGTATACATAACATCTTTACATTTGCATGCTCATCCAGTGGTTACAATATTACACGCTATAAGGGAAACAATAGCTAAGATACACTGTGTTGAAAGAAAAGACTGAGAGATTTTCCTCTGTATGACCCGTCTGTCAACTCCAGACTGCCCTCATACATCAAAGATTGCTCATAAGGAAATGTCCAACAGCCGGCAAAAACAATCCTGTGTCCTTTGATGACAGACTACTGTACACAGGCAGTATGTGACTGTGGAGCAGTGCCAGAACTTCAGTCCAGGATTTTGTTTTTGATCTCTCAGTATGTTGCCTCATCAGCTTCCTACCAGAAGGAACTTGTGTTTCCCAAGCTGGTGGTGAAGAGTTCAGGGTATATGAAGCTGTGACCTGTCCACAGAAGTCCGGGTCACATATACACCTTTCCCTGTCCTGCTAGTGTTTGCATTGCTGTTTACATGGAGTCACAGTGACTGTTTTTAGGAAAAAGAGGCCCAAAACGCTGTCTGAAGTCTGTGGGTCATTTGGCATATTTTCAAAAGAGTAAAATTACCATGTCATTTGAATTTCAGAATTTTTCCACCTCCTAAAAAAAAAATAGTATACACACATATTTCTGTTCTTGTAACCAAACGAGTTATTCTCTTGCGCCTAATTTCTTTTAACCGAGTTATCCAACCTCCAGTCACATCTTAACTTCAGAAAAATGACAGTATTCAGCAGGGTGAAGCCTGAAAACGTTGAGGTCTTTTGTGGGAATCAAGTGAGAAAAGTGAACTCGGGGGGAAAGCAGGCTGTCATGGACCTCAATGGTCGCATTGTGAAAATCTCTGACGTCCCTTGATGTAAACCTGAATAGAAACACATTAACGTCTTGTATATACTTAAAAGGAACCCAGACTTTGCGAGCTGAAACGGCAGATCCAGTAATCATGTTGACAAATTAATGGCAGAGAATTAGTTGTCCATTAAAAGTGTATTATGTGCCACGCTGGCACATAAAATTACTCCCAAACAAGTGTGGAGGGAAAGCGCGTGAGGGAGAGAGAGAAGAGAAGGGCGAGTTGGGTGGTGAGGGGGTGTTTGACTGTCACTTTGAGATCCAGAACCATCAAAGCACACTAAGTGTATGCTTTGGGGCTCTAACCTCGGTTGAAAGGTTGTAATGAGGTTATATGAGGGTGAGGTGTCAGGCATTAAGTCTCTCTGTTTCCCTCAGAGTATGCATGCACACGTGTGTGTATGAGGGTTTGACTGTCAGCGTACCACACTCATAACCCCTATTCATTTAGAGGATAATTTGGCCCTGCTGTGCTGTGATATAGTGTCACCAAACCTGCCATTTTAGTTAGGGTGGCTCACACTGCAGAGACACATATGTGCACATAAAGAGATTATTATTTTATTAAATGTTTTTCTTAAACAGGAAGTGTGCAAGTAATACATTTTAAAGGTGAGAAACTTGGATTCAGTTATGTCAAAGTTCCAGTGATAAATGTTAAATAAATAAAATATGTATAAAATATTTAAAAAGTTGCATTTTCCTACCACTTTCATCTTTTTAGCATTTAGCAATATTAAGTTGAAGAGGTTTAAGCTTAAAACATGCATTCAAAAGCCAACAAAACGATTTTACAGATGAGAAAGCATAGAAAACAATTAAAACTTAAAGTCTGTTTTAGTCATTCAGTAAAACATGAACCATGGCAAATTTGCAATTAGCAATATAACTTAAATTTCATTTTCCAACCACATTTGCAACTAGCCTTCTCCTCTTTTCAGCATTTAATTGATTTTAAAGAGAATAAAACATAAAGTAAAATGAAAATATTACATTTATATATTTTTTTAATTTAATTAAAGTATAAAATATGAAAAATATTTTTTATATGAAAATATAAAATATTTTTGTTTTTGCATGGGGAAAAAATTAACTAAAATGATCTCTCTCTCTTTTTTTTGGCAGGTAATGCAGCAGCTTCCATGTGGCATTATGGATAGCATCTTTCCATATGTGTACATGAAACATCTCTATACATACGAACGTGCCGTTTTTTGACACGTTGTCAGTCATGACATACAAAGATAGTGCCTTATACTGAGCAATAGGGTAAAATGTCAGTGAAGTTAAATGATATAAATGTCAACTATGCCACTTTTGCGTCCAAACCTGCAATATGTACAGATAGTCTGTCAGTTATCAGCGAGCCAGTGAATGTATACATGCCTATTTGAGCTGTGGCTCTGAGTTGTGAGTGACAAGACAAAGCCAGAGTTAAATAAACATTCAAGACGCAGTTATTTCTCGCTTTCTCTCTCTCCACACGTCTGAAATGTAATTCAGATGTCAGAGCAGATTCTCTCTCTATAATACAGTATGCTCTCTCTCGTTCTCTCTCTCCTCTCATTGTTCCTTTTGTTCCCTCTGCTGCTGCTTTATTGAGGAAGACGTTGCAAGGGGAGAAGAAAAGATGACACACATTCACAGCCGATCTCCGTGTTCTCTTTGGAGCGCTTGTCATTTCTGCAGCAGCGTGGTGACAGTGGTTTCTAGAACAGAGCATCTCGCCAGTTCGCAGCGAAGTAACTCTAATGGAACCGTGACACTGGCCGTCAATCTGTGTGCCGGTCTGTCTCTCACAGTGTGAAATTACAATCATCAT
Source organism: Enteromius trimaculatus (assembly GCA_032361065.1). NCBI lineage: Eukaryota > Metazoa > Chordata > Actinopteri > Cypriniformes > Cyprinidae > Enteromius > Enteromius trimaculatus. The sequence goes on from JAUMHP010000063.1 coordinate 8,199,255, forward strand.
ATTCCACTGCTGAATAGAATCATGCAGTCATACCAGCCATTTCTAAGATCTACACAATCATTACCGCAACATCTCTAGCACTATGTAACTGGTGACTGTCAAAAAATACACTCTTTTTATTTCACAGTGCTATTGCATCATGCCTTTTCGGAAGGTTTTTCTGTATGTACAGCCACATCATTCATTCATCGTAATACGCTGTAAAAAAAAAAAAAAATGACTGTTGTAAATAATATAAAGAAATATGTTTTAAAGAAAACACAGTTTTCAAATTGTTGCCTGTTTTTTTCTTCACAATTTGCTAGAAACTTTGTTTCTTCTTTTTTTCAGCAAAGTAGTTGTATTTTAAACAATAAGCTCTTATCTGACTGCGATCATTTTCCACGAACAAAGTCTCATTGCTTGCGGCGTGTAATAATAGCTACATTTGACCGTGGTAAATTACCTCTCTTCTCTGTTTTTATCTTTTGTACCCAGATACGCGGTTGATTCAATTGCACGTTCAATACTTTATACTTTACATCCTTATCAGGGCATCAGTCTGAGCGCTAATCGTTACTGCCAGTTTGTGCAAACCTTGTACAAGTTCCTTGTTCCTGCAGTTTTGGCTTTTAGAATCCGAGCAACCCAATCAGAACCGCTTTTGACGGTATGAAAAAGCATTCAGAACATAATACAGCCAGGAACCAAGGGCCACCAGCCTCCACAATACTGTTCACATTCGTTTGGAGCCAGGCCATCGAGATACAAAAGTACAACGGAAGAAGGGATAACTTTAAGGAATGCCTAATGTCCTACAGGGCAACAGACTGACTCAGGGCAAGGGGTAGGGGGCTATTGTTTGATAGAGCGAGAGAGACAGGGGTGGTTAAAGGGGGGAGAAAGAAGTAGAAAAGAAACAACTTTTTTTCTCTAGCCTCTGGAACTAAATGGATTTCTCTATACTCCTTCGCTCTCCTTTCTGAGTTAAATAAATGGTTTTTGTAAAGTTCTGCACCTTGGGGACACATTTTAACGTAGATGTTTTTCTTAGTACAAATTTTGGGAATTACTACAATGATAGAGTAATCGTAAACAATTGTGTTTGACCTGTTTGGGTTATGTTCGGTGAGACATTAATGTGAATTGCACTTATGATGACATTGAGAAAGAAAATAGTGTCACTTGACAAACAAAGACAATCAGCCAAACACAAGCCGTCCTGCCTTAAGACCGAAGAGACATTCAGCTCCATTTCTTCGCCATCGGCGACGGAGTCGGTCAACACATCTTGGTCTCAGACAATGTCGAAGTGGTATTGAAGCCATGCATATGGGATGTGGTAGATGAAATCCATAATGGTAAACATTGACAGATGGCGTCAGTTTGTTTCCATTGGGGACTGAGATTGGTACACTTGTCCTAAGTGGCCCATTGGTGCTGAAGACTAAGCACGGTTGAAGAATACCCTTAATAACGTCCTTAAACAAGACCTTTTGTGGCCCCAGCCTTTCTCAGGCCACAGAATTAGGCTTCCTTTTTTGTGGCCTTTCTTTCCCTCTTTTCTCCCCCTGTAAACCACTATGTGAAGTGGTTCATTACGGAGGCTCTCCTCCACTCAGGTAGTGGCCCCAGCCATTCCCAGCTCTTCAGTCCTGTAACTCTCTGAGGAAGGAAAAAGGAAAACATATTGGACAAAGGTCCTGTTAGCACTTCCTATGGAAAATTAGCAGCTTTCGCAAAGGTAGAAATCCCAATTACCTCACATTGTGAGGATGCGCCTAAAGGCTCGCTAGCAACTTGCAACAGTGCCAAAGTGAGCACCCCCCTCCCCGATTCCCAATTAAGAGCGAAGATGCTCTTCTCCCTCCTGAGTGCATCTATTTACCTTGTCCAAAGCTCCCCACTCCTGGAGCCCTCAAAAATCCCCAAAATGCACCTTTGAGACACAGAAGTGCTCTCTTGCTTGAAGCGGGGTGGCGATGGGCCTTTTGCATCCCAACCGTTGTGCCCTTCAGGTCCAGTGGGTCTGCATTGTCCATCCCTGAGAATTCTCTCAGGACAGGAACAACAGTGCAGAGACTAAAGGAAGGGCGGGGGGTGCATGCTTGTAAGAAAAATCATGGAGGAGACAAAAAATAATTTGTACGTCACTATAGATGGATCTGTAAGGTTGGATTCAGATTTCGCTCTGTGAGGAATGCACTAGACCTCTAAGGCCGCCAAGAATGTTAGTGTAGTACGCTGTCAAAAGCTCAAGGAGGAACCCGACGCTTTCAGATGACTGGCTGAATTAAACCTCCTCCTCCTCAGCTAAACAAATGCTTGTTTTGGCATACGCCGACGAGAAGAAAATTCTGAACAAGGCGACCGCAATTGGAACAAGGTCTAAATAGACAAAAAGGAATGTGTTTGTGTTTTGCCAGTATGTCACTATAACGCATGTAAGAATGATCCAAAGACAAAGAATCATTCACTGTTTTCATAAGTCGCATTCCTAAGTCACATATCTTCACCATCAAAATGTTCAAAATGGAAATATCTGGTGTGAACCTCAGGCTGGCAATTATACGCTCAGTCTAAAGAGCAAAAGCCTTTTCCATTTATTTTTAAAACATGATAGTAGGGCTAAATCCTGCAATACATGTGCTTGATCTTGTTTGGTAGAGGTCATGGAAAACAATAGTAGGAGCCAGACTTCCGTTATGCTTTGTCTGTTTTCAGGCAGTTTTAGTGCGTTTCCTCTTGCAGATCTTTCCAATTATTAATACCTAGCTACTCTAAAATTAGGATCATATACAAAAAAATGTTTTGCTGTCATTAAAAATGTGCATTTTGTCATTCAGACCATCGATCACTGCACAGGTTCAACGCAATGAAGCAATTGATGTGAAAAGGCTGGCAGCTCATAATAAATGTCTTTTTCTTAGCAGTGAAGGACGGCAAATGGCAAACACAATGAGTTATTAAATTGATCTTTTTTAATCAAATTAAAAAGCGTATTCTAATGTATCAAAATGATTGCATTTAACATTGTTATGGGTTATTAAAATATAAAAAAAGTACCAATTGTTCTTTTGAAATCCTTATTACTGTGTCCATTTGAAATAATTTAAAACTACAATGATAGGTTATATATATTTATATATATATAAAACCTTTCTCATACAGTATATGCATACCTTTAACATTAATATGAGATCTTTACACAATGCCATGAAATAATTTTTCCTAAACATGTCTGTCATTTACGCAATTTTGTCCTCCAAAATTGCAGCTTGCAATGCACAGTAGCTTGCTTGTTTAAGAATAATGATTTATAAAACCTGACACATTAAAATTATATATATTTTTTTCACTGTACAGTATTCATTGCTATGACAGAAACAATCACATCTGTTCAGGTTTATCATATAACGTGCAGCAGAAGTTGTACCTGAAACCTTAAGACAATATAGAATGTGATTACAATACAGATTTCTTTAAATAACCTGTCAGAGGGGAGATTTTAAAGACATGGTAGTGTTTAGTAGAATTAAAACTCCCTTGAATGCTGAACAATTGAGAGAAGTGAAAATCCAAGCGTTACACTAAAACATTCTGCCGCAAGCGGTAGCAGTCCCTCAAGCTAAAATCCCTCAAGCACTGCAGCGTTTAGTAGCCTGCTCCTCAGAAAGGAAATTTAATGCTAAGAAGCCTTTCCACTGATAAATAAATGCATGTTAACGTCAGTGTCTTTATATTTAGTTTGGGGACGAAAATGATTTTTCTAGGAACTGCAGAAGATGACATCATTAATGATGAGTTAAGATGTCAATGAGAAAAATCTCTCAAAAGAGTATAAGATTTTATTTTACAAAAAAAACTTACTGTCGGAGCATTTTATCACTGATGTGTTTCTTATTCAAATAATCCATATAATAAATGTAAACAAAACATGAAAACACTACTTAATGTGAATTTGTTTTTCATCACTTAGTTGGCTTACTGATCAAATCAGTTCACGATGCAATATGCAAAAAATAATATGCCCTTGAACTGCGTTTAGGTCAGTGAAAAACCAGAACTTCACTATTAATTAAAGACATCTGATAGCTAATCATTATGGTTGTGATTTCTCTTGCTGTCCTATCCATGTCACTCTCTTTGTTTCTCTTTAATTGAATATGTTTTGGATCCAAAACAAGGTTTTTCATTAGTGGACGCGGTCCACTCGCTGTTCATATATTGCGGTTACAATTCATCATTCAATAGCCGTATCTGCACACAGACACTCGCACTTCTGTATTTGCTCTCTTTAAATTGGCTCTGGCCTGTGGCAAACAGGGCTAGCATCTGGAATAGAGAAATAACACCTGGTGACAGTCGCCTAGCACTACGGCAGTAAATTAAGTCCTCAATGCCACACGCCGCTTAAGTGCACGACGCACGATACCAATCTGCAAGTTTATTATTGCCTGTCCCCGTTTGCCATTATCGGAAAACACAGTCATTAAAAAGCATTTGACCTTTTTTCAACAAGGATCCAGAAATGACTTTTCCTTTTTCCCCCCCCCCCTGCCTGCTCTCTCTGTCTGCCGTTCTCGAATCGTGCTCCTGAGCAAATTGTAATGCGACCCCCTTCACAAAGTGAACTACAGCCAGACAGCCCTGAGGAGATACTGCATTTAGTTAAATGTTATGTCTGCCAATTTCATGAAGACAATGAAGAGGAGGGAATAGGATGGAGACAAGAGTGAGAGAGAGCAAGGAAGAATATGGCATCCTTCTGACAATGTAAAGAAGACAGCTTTGGGTCTTGGACAGTGATGCGGAAGCTTGCTAACAGAGCGACTGTTGGTGCTTTCAGAGCAGGGAGGAGAGAGGAGAGGGTGAGCAGAAACTCCCCCAGGCTCTTTGAAATCCCTCCTCATCGCTATCAAGGCCTGTCACATGTACTGGATTCCGTGCATTTGTTTTCAGCAGGGTATGAACCTGAGCTTGGCTCCTGGAACTGTTGTCGGAGTCACGTTTCCAAGGGTCTGTGCTAAGCTGGAACAATAAAGATATGGCTTCTTTAGTAAAGCCAAACTCAAATAGATATTTCCTGACTTGCGTTAATTTATGTCAGGCCACTGGCTCCACAATTGTGTTGTTTAGCAACATTTTTAAAAAGAGCGTATTAAAAGGGCCTAATCTTTGAGGATATAATGGAATTTTTTACAACATATATTTATTATCAAATACTATTATAATATTAAAAAAAATGTAAAAAGAGCATATTAACAGGGCTTTTATTTGCTTATATAATAGCATTTATTATATTGTCAAATATATGAAGCTAATAAATAAACAACTTTTATAATAATATACAATTATTATTATATTATAAACATTAAAAAGAGCATATTAACATGTCCCATTTATTGTCGATAAAATAGCATTTATTGTACCACTAAATAAATAAAGCAAATAAATAAATAAATATAATTATTTTAATAACATACAATTATTATTGTTATTATTATACAATATTCCTGACTTACATTAGTTTATGTTAGACCAATAATCTGTGTTGTTAATAAACATGTAAATAGGTGTGTAGGCCAATAAATAAATATAAAAAATGTAAGTATTATTATAATTAATAAGCAATTTAAACAATAGACAATACTGTAAATATATAAAAAATGTAGTAATGTGCATTGCTAAGAATTTCATTTAGACAACTTTACGTTTTTTTCAGTATTTCATTTTTTTTTTTTTTGGTGCATCCTCAGATACAGTGTCTGCACTGTTTATAATGATCATATGTAAGATAATAGTTATTCAATTAATTTTCTATTCTGAGAGCTATTCCTCTGTGTCTATGTTGCAGTGTTTGTAAAGTGAGAAGTGCTCTGTCCAGCTGTGTCTCCCTGCAGGGGGCGCTGTGCACAGCGCTGGACCAAGAAGAGCTCATCCTTTAAAAAAAATCAACACATTTATCAAAACTACAAGCACAAAATAAAACACGATCACCTTCAAAGCTGCCTTAACAGTATCATACCTCACAAGTTTGCTTTGGGTTAGCAGTGACTTGAGTCATCGCTTGCGGCTAATTATCAGAAGTGGTGGGTGGTATGAAAAAAGGCCTACAGACTGAGTGAAGACATCCGTTGTGTAAAGAATGTGTCTCCAGGCGATATTAACTCCCAGAACCACACCGTAGCGGATGAAGAACAGGATAGGAGGTGTAAAAAGGGGCTTATTCAGCAGGGGTGACACAAAATTTCCATATGGGCAGAAAATCGGATTTAACGGCGCATCATCACAACAATAGCTGAGTACACTGTGACATGTTGTTTTGCCAACATAAAAGGCCCAACATCCCAAACAGATTCATCTTTACAGAGTATGAAATTGATCTGACTTTTAAAAGCCACGGTTCCTTTGTTTAGCTAGGGTGCTGCATCATGTATAACATGGCATAGCTGGAAGGCTTCTTTGACCATGTTTTGGATGTGATGTGATCACCATTGATGGAGAACAGTTTGTATTAGTTTGTGAGCCAATAAGGTGAGCCACAATCAGACTACTGCTACTGTACTAAAGACACGATAATTGTCATTATTTGTGATGCCCATTCTTGTCATCATTTACTTTCTAAACCTGCATGTCTTTATTTCTTCTGTGGAACACAAAACAAGTTATTCTGTTTTCCCCCCATAATTAAAGTCACTGAGGTACAATGTAGTTCATAGTGTGACAGAAGAAATTCATATAGGTGTGAAATATAGATTCTTACCTCTTTAAATTATTACTGCAATACTGTGAAGTTAGGTACTTTAAATTAACGTCTGATTATTTTTTCATGCATAATCAGAATATAGTGGAATATATAATAGGGTGTACTACTATGTAATACTATGTGGCTTCTTGGACAGATCTATAGCTTGAGCAATATTTTTTTCGATGTGTTTGTATGAAAACTAAAGTTCAGATGGTTGCTGAGAAACCTCTTTTTTAAGTTGGTTCAGAATCTTTCTGAAGAAGGTGGTCAGTGAAATATTTACCCAAAAGCTCATTGACTTTTGCACTTCTGCCTGCAGAAATAGTTACCGTTATCCTCTTTTGTATTGTATGTCAAGAGCATAAATGTAATAATTAGGTTTATATATATATATATATAAATAAATAAAAAGACTATTATGTGGTGGGTATTGATAATGAATTTACAGTTTATCCAGACTGATTTCTACTAAATTTCTTTAATTTTTAACGAGAACTAAAAATGCTTCAGTATGCTTGCCATAACGAAACAACTTTCCTTTTTGGTGAAACCAGTGCTGTATTGTGAAGTTGTTCCCTGCTGTTGTAACTAAAGTCCAGAGAATACTATACTAGAGAGAAAATGCAGACATCAGTGTGGATGGAGATGCTATTCAGTAATTAGCAAGACAATAACAACGAAGCTTGTGTATGTCAGCTTTTATATCAGCTACAATTCTACCTCCATGTCTTTGTCTTTGAGGATGCTTTCTCTAAAGAAGTCGTGATACTTCTCACCTCCCTGAAGACACAAACACTTTGGCACACACACAAGGTTTGGAGGCAGTTCTCCTCCCCACCTAATAAATACATAAACAATCAGACAAACATTGAGCCAATTTCCCCTTCACAGCCCCACAAGTTCACACACACACACACACACACACAGAGAGCTTCTCTAATTTTCTCTTGGGCCGCCACACTGGCAGGGAGTATGTTGTAGCACAAACAGAGATGTGTTTTGGGTAATTGCTCGTGCTGTGTTTGTATGGAAATCTCTGAGTGTGTGACAAGGCTAGATAGCTGTCCAATGTTGTCCTGATCCACGCTTTAGGCGACTGGCCAAAGTATTTTATCTCTTAATGTATGAGAGTGATCTTCCAATTAGCCCACGCTCATAATACCCTAGGATCTGGGGGCACTGTGTGTGTGTGTGTGTATGTGTGTGTGCGTGCATCGCAGAGGGTGTGAATCGGGGGGGTCTGTGATAGTTCTGCTTGAGAGGTAAACTGAGGTGCTTATTGTCTGGTGCGGGGGGTTGTGCGCTTTCCGGGGCTCCTGTTGTAAAGTTTACTGATAAGCGAACCCGGCCCTTGAGCATCCATTCTGCCTGGTACATTAACACTCCTTATCGCCGGTCCAGATAACGAGCGCATGCCATTTGCCTTCCGAGGAATTAGCCCGTCTTCCTTGGCTAACCAGGCAGTGGTGATTAACCTTTACACTGTCCAATATTCTCTGGAGACTCCCTCTCTCAGATTAGACACTATTAGTTATGACTAACTAAATGAACAGCTCTCGCCTCTCTAGACGGAGAGCAAGAAAGAGAGAGGTAGACAGATAGCAGGAAAGAGACAGAGGACTGGCCATGTACAGCTCATATATGTATGACTGTAGGACTGGCCTTTATATGGGAATGAATTAGTGTTATACTGTAGCACATATGCATATTCACTATGTGCTTATAGATTTGCATGTCTGTAGATAACCACAATTTATTGCCTTGCATTTCAACATATACTGTAAATGAAGCATAAAAAAATTAAGATTCATAAAATCACAGACTTTACAATACAACTGTTTCTTGTTAGTCAACAAAGTAAAAATAAATAAATAAACAGTTCCATTCAATTCTAATTTATATGGTACTTCAATAAATTGATTTGGAATAATCATTAAAATATTGCTTAATGCTTACAGGGAAAACAATTATTGTGTAAGATTATATTTCTAATCATAATTGATTTATACAGTTTAAGAAATGTGTGTAACTGACTTATTTTCATCCAATTAATTTTATCTTCGTTTTATGCACTAATTTATATATTGAAGCCGAAAAAAGGTGCCAGTGGCAATGCGAAGACATTAAAACAAACATGACAAAAAATTAAATGACATAAATGACTTTATATAGAGATATGTAGCTTTTTTAATAATGTGATATCATATTAATCATCCAATCCGTCCTTGAATAACTAGCTGAATAAATGAGAGAGAGAAAAAACAAAAACAAAAGAACGGTAAATGCAATGATACATATAATGAATAAACGTAATGAATATAATCAATAAAAAAATATTTTATATATTTATATTATAACTTTCCATCCTTAAATGATTGCAATTTATGTACAAAGCCAAAAAGCAATGTTTCCTGTATATGCATTATCCAGTATTTATCTATTGTATTTGTATTTTCTGCCTATTTCTATTGTTAACTGGAAAAATGTGAGCAGAAAAAAAGGGATGTGAGCGTGTCAGTGTGGCAGTGGATGTAGAGCCTCTATTTGCCTGCAGACTGAGCTCACTGCTCTTGACAGGGGTCAAAGCAATAATGTGATAGAGACAATATGTTGAGCAGGTCCCAGCCAGAAAAAAAGGGCTGTGTGTGTGTTTGCTTCCAGATGAGATAACCACGCTCTGGCTGGGGGGTAAAGTGCTGTACAGCCCACTGCCTCTCTATCTGTACGGTTTCCCTCAGCACACGCACATACACTGTCACCACCGGCAGAGCTAAACATATTAAGCCATCACATCAGGGCATGAACTGACAAGAGATGTGATGAGGTGATCCTTACAAACTTAAATCTGACGCCTCAGGCTTTCTCCATCTCATTCGCTGTTTCTGACTTCTCTTTAGCGATTGATATGATATCAAGACTCAATATATTTGTCTCAAATGCAGTGTGTGAAGATTTGCGTGAAAGAGCTTTCTGTTCTATTAGTAAATCGAAAGAGTAGAGCATGGGATTTCAACCGCTGGACCATTAGTCATAACTACATGTGTCAATGCACATGCATTCAAAATCCTCACTCTTCATACACGCTGAGGCCTAAATACACATCCGCACAACCATCAATTTGAAAGCTATCACATACGGTCCGTCAGCGGGCGCTGTGTTTCTGCGAGATAACTTCACAGACGTGACACGGGATGACACTTGTGCACACACTAGTACATAGAGCTATCCAAGCTAGTCACATTTTCAACCAGATTAAGTCTTCTTGTTGAAAGTGATGGTGGAATTGGATTACCGCACTGGAAACAAGCCCCTGGATTTCTTGCAATGAGCAAGTGCCTTTGAAAGAACGCCATACTTCTGAACACACACACACACAGTTTTGTTCACAATGATGCCGCATGCACACGTGCAGCCAACATTCCCCCGGCGCCGCAGACACATTTATCTACGGGCACAATTAAAAGCATGAAATTTGAACATGCTGCGTTAACTAAGAAAGCGCTTTTGTTCATGAGGAAACAAAAGCTTGGGGAAAAAATGAGTTTTTCAACCTTGAGAGAGCAGCGCCAAGGCTCACTGATACCCAGAATAATCACATTCTGCCTCAAATCCCTGTAGCTGGCACAGGTAGAGCTCATTTAAGACCGTCCACTGGCTACTCTGAAAAGGAGGTGTGCGGAAAAGCGTTCTCCACCATTTGCCCTCGGAGCGTGAGCTCTTTCAGCCCACAAAACAGCCCCGAAGGGCTGCCAGAGTCAAATGGAGCGGGTCCTCGAATGCCCCGTCTTCTCTCTGTGAAAGTGTGCACTCGTGGAAGCAAGAAACCAGCGTCGCTGTTCTCCATTAAGCCGGTCCACCACCGGTGCTCCAAACGAAGCCTCGTCTCCACCTTAAGAGAATGACTAATCAAGCAGCCTGGGCTCCATTTGCAAGCTGTCAGTCAAGCAGCTTTGCTATCTTCCCACCACGGCTTCCTCCTCTAATACCAATTTAAATCGTTCACGGGCCTTCCGCTGCCATTATTCAAAAAGATCATAATAGTTTTCCTCGCGCCCAAAGCACAAAAAATCAATTATTTCCCCACAAAGACTTGAAAGTACTTAGCGTGGGGCTGCGGCGAGTGGAGCTGTGGGTTATATCAAATTGAAACTGCACTCATTACACGCCACACAATTAGTTACCTCTGGTCTGCGCAGCCTTTCATTCCAAATGGCATATCTGTATTATTACAGAAACAAGCATGCAAATGCCATTGTTGGGGATTTAGAGAAATCAATAGGACAGTGGCGCGAGCGTTTGGTGGCCCGTCACTCAAATCTGCTGTGGGCCAGAGATAAAGGTCTGAATTCAAATTAGTGCCGGCAGCCTGTGACATCACAAGTGACACCCCAAATAAAAGCCTGGCTCCATGATATGTGTAATTATTCCCTACGACTTCTCCTCCTTTCTTCGCCCCTCATTGTGTGGACTTGTGTAACTATGTTTCGTATAAAAGGATTAAGAGTATTTTAATGAAAAATTGTAATTGTTTCTTTGTGTGTGTGTGTGTGTGTTCGTGTTCCATGGATACGCGCCGTGTCCGAGAGTGTGTGGAAGAGTTGTTCTTATCCAATGAGTGAATAGCATGTTTCTCATTTGTTTCTCTTTCATTCTTTTGATTATGAAACAATTATGGTCAGGAGCAATGTCAGAATTTCTAGCTCACTTGAACAATCACTTCACTACCTACACCGATATAAATGCCAGTGTGTCAATTTAGAATTGAATTTAAAATGCCTTGTAGTTTTCAGTTCAATTCCTGGACAGAATTTAAGGCAGCAAACAGGGTACAGAATTTAAATTTATAAAACATGTTTATAGCTTTAAAAAAATGTGAAGTTTAAAGATTTACAGGCAATAATGATAGATTACACAGTTGTTTATGGTTTATATATCTTATGATATTTTATACATTTTTGGACCAATGTAAATATACACTTTTCTCTTTTCCAGAAGGCATTAAATGTGATGAATTTATTAAAATTACGATTTAGCAGATTCTTCCTCCTGTCATTCCAGTTTATTATCAGGGGACCTATGATTTCCAATGAAAATAGGACAGTATCATGAAATCCAGTCATAAAAATAAGGACGTGGCCTTAACTGCTATGTACTTAAATGTAAATTAATCATTGGATACAATGAACACGTTTTTACATTGTTCTTATATTTTTAAAAATACCTATATGTAATTACCTTTGTAATTCATTTCAGAAATTACATTTATAATTATGCAAATACATTTCACCTCCACAGCTTCTCTCATTTCACAAGCATTTCCCCATTTCATTTGATAAAACTGATCGGATGTAAATTACTATAATACAGTAAAATGTACAATTTTGTGTCTGTTTTAATTTAAACAGTAAACCTCTTTATATAGTAGGCCAATTTGTTTGCCAAAAATTAAAGGATTTTTTTGGATTTCATTTGATTTTACGTTTACGTTGTTAATGTTGTATGAATTCAATTGATTAAACATATGTGTCATTTACACTAAATGCAAATAGCCTCCCTTGTTGGCAGAGGCAGCTTACACTAACTCCTCCCACTAACGTGTGTTTGGGGTAGTCACTACAAAAACACTATAAAGGCGACCGTCAATAAACAGCTCCAGTGGTGTAGATGTTAAAGCATATACTGTAGTCTTTTTGACACTTTCTAAAATCTATTATCACTTCGGAAAGCCATTCATTTTCAGTACAAATGAAGGAAATAACCCAAAAGTTGCTTACGTTTAATAATGAGTTAAGATTGTAATTTACACTGACTTAATACATTATTATTGCATACTTTTTTATAATGCAGTACAATACTGAGTTGCAGATAATTGCCACTATTTGCAGTACGTAGTATAAATAGCAGAAAAACCTATAGTGTAAAAAGGATCTCGCAATATAAATAGCATATCGCTAAAATAGTTTTTTTCACTTATATGTAAGTAGCATCCATTGCTATTTGTGCTTAGCATATATTGCAAGAAAATATACTATTTTCATTTAGTGCAAATAACATCTGGTTCTATACATTAGTGTACATAGCATATATCACTAATAAAATAATTAAAACCGAATCCAGAATCAACAAAATGGAAAACAAGGAAGGAATTAATGAGGAAAAAAGAATGGATTTCACAAGGCCCTCCAATCCAACTTCCTGTGTGGTGTGGTAAATTCAATTCACATTCACACTTGCGAATTGTAAGGGAGCCAATTCTTCAGTTCTGAACAGTGCACGACCCTGATAAGTGCAACATGTTAATTAGTTTTCAGCTCAAAAAGCACACAAGAACTTATTGTAGACAACTTGAGTCCTGTAGATCTGACCCCAGGCTAGCCTTCAATTTGACCCCATGCTGGGACAGGTGAGGTCAAAGGTCGTGATCTGCAAGTCCAGAGGTGGGCTGAAAACACGGGGGACAAGGGTTAAGCATGTGCAGAGGAAGTGCCCACAGTGACCTGTCACACAGGTGATCCTTTAACAGCTCTCAGAGCGTTTGAGTGGCCAAAAGAGGGACAACAATTACCAATTAGCAGCCTCATCTCCACCCCCAAAACAAAAGCCAGCAGGAATGCAACTGCTTAAAAGCTACAAAGAAGAATTAAAGGGAGGGGGGATCGAACATTCCTTCCCTCAAGCTACATCCAGACGCTTTTCGAGGTGCGTTTGTTATTTCTGAGCTGGCCAAAGAGCGAGCGGTGTGTCTATCCGTGTTTGCGGCACTCATATTTGTGAAGGTGCTGCTCATTTCGAACATAGGAGACATCCCAAACATTTCTCATTCAAAAACAAACAAAGACGTGCCCTTCGTGCAGCGGGGACGAGTCGAGAGAGAGAGCGGGAGGGAGGACATGCCCTTTCTGGCCTCTTTTTCTCTCTCTCTCTGTGTCCTGCCCCCTTCCCCTTTAACACAGGGGTTCCTCATTCAGCGTCGGTTAAACGTTTTCACAGCCACACAATGCCAGAGCAAGATGGCAGGTGCGAGGGAGACGGAGAGAGAGAGTAGGAGAGTGAGAAAGGGAGAAAGACAGAAAAAGCAAGCGAGAGAGAGGAGGTCAGCCCATTTGGCACAGTAATCGCTGTGAGCATATTAACGGAGACCCAGGTGTCTGCGCTTGACCCCCGCATGACGGTTCCATTAACCCGGCAGGCTGGCAGGGAGTGTCCGGTAAAAGGTGGTTCCATTCAGTAGCGCTGAGCCGGGTAGGGCCTTGCTCGCCATCATCACCAAAAACCATCACCATTCAAGTAAACAGCCCCCACTGGACACAAGCATGTTATGAGGGCCACAAGCCACTCTCAAGACCTCCGATATAATACACGCAGACTAATACGCACACACATGCTGCTTTTTTCTGTACCCAACCAAGTGAGATAAAGACTGGCAGCCTAGCTGAGGGGAGGCGGGTGTGAAGGGGAGGAGATGGGGGCTTCAGAGTTGTCATTCAGCTGCTGCCAAAGTACACAGTGCACAACGCCACATTGTGCGGGGATTGTTAGCTGTGCTGGGTGCATCTGCGAGACGATTTACATTTTGTACACAAGCATGTTACAACACACGTTTGTTTGTACACATTGGTGCATGTTGTGTTTTGACGTGCGGTACACATGTGCTCATTTTGTGAATGTGTCGTTTGATTACTAGAGGAAACAGAATCTCGATAACCAAAAATGACGTATAAATATGAAAATATTAATTAGCGCTAATAATGGGTAATATTCTTGTAATATGCAACCGCAAATACTACCGTAGAATAAAGTTTTTTTATAAGTCAAGAGTGAGATTTTGCACTGTCCTAACATACCTACGCAATTGTGCACACTCAACATCCTGAGACTGTGGTCAGACAGACCATCGTTGTTTCAATTAGACAACACCAGTCAAATAAAATCTGAACTTGCCTTCGGGCCACTGAGTGATATGTCACTCTCTATTTGCATCTGTAACAAATGTTTATAACCTGGGAATCGAACTGTACCATTGCCTTAATGGAGAAGACATTTACTGAACACCCCTTTGTCCATGTTGAAGATTTAATTTTTATTTCAAGTTCTTGTGCATCACTGCAACAATAATGAATAACTTATTTGTCTACTACTGAATAAATACCGTCCTCTAAGGGCACTGATGTTCACTCTTAATCATGTTCACTTCCTCTTTCTTTGGCAAATCAAGACACAACATGATCGGGATTTACTTGTAGATATGCCAGCGTAACATTTTTGTGGTTAAACTAAGGGAGAGATCAGTACAGAGACCCCTGAAGCTGGAGCCAGACGCTTTACTGACACTGAGAAGGTGATGGAGAGTGTACCCACGCTCCATGACAGCAGCACAACGCCTTAGTTTAGTTTAGTCGAATCAGCAGTTAGGTGTCAAAACAGTGTGAATATCACTCAGTAGTGCACCACCCAAGCAACAAACACCTTGAAAAGCAGCAGATCCTGATCTCAGGTAGATCCAGCCAGGCAGCTTCGGGCAACATCTGCTCATCCACCACCATCCGTACAAATCAGCATAATTGCCATGCTTATGTAAAATGTCTTTGATGACATCATCACTCACAATCACCTGCCCTTTGGGACATAGCGGACCACATCCCTCTTTACATTTTCCACTAATGCCTGGGTATTAACTCAAAGACAAGCAGCTCAACTAGGCTAAATGAACAAACAGAGGTAATCACAGTGGGAATTATATCACCCAGTCTGTGACAAGTGGAGATTTAACACGTTTGATTGTTTTTAAATGCAGAGATGATTGTTTTTGAACACAAAGTGGACACAGGCGGAAGGCAAAGTGTTATTTTAAATAGTACAATACAGAAAGATATTCCATATTTATTTTAAATTGAAAGATTCCACGGCAAAAATAAATGTTTAATATAATTCTGTTTCTTAGTTTTTTCTAATCAGTGATCTTTATTAGGGTGGTGTGTCACATGTAATGAATGGTTGTTGCATATTTCAGTTTAATGAGTCTCACCATGATAGTGTTTAGTGTTTGTGTGAATCACCTTCTATATGTTTCTATTTTAAAGCTACATGTGATGGGCTTTTTTGTTTCATCACATGACTTTCTCGTCATCACCTGCATTTGGTGCTTATCAGTGTATTTCAAAGCTGCAAAACAGATTTCAGTACTTTAATAGCTTGGTATAGTAACATTATATCAGTTAATGAAATTACGGTATTTAACTGTAAATTTAACTTGAACCTGTAAAACCTAAAAAGTTGTTACCATATTTTTACGGTCTCATTCCGGCAACCTAAGCTGCCAGTTTTTTACCGTAAATTTTAAATACGCACACATTTGTTTAAAGCAGGGGTGCTCAATCCTTTTCCTGGAGATTTACCTTCCAGCTGAGTTTAGTTCCAACCCTGATCAAACAGCTGTCTGTAATTATCAAGTGCTCCT
>JAUMHP010000063.1:8216036-8235757 GCA_032361065.1 Enteromius trimaculatus
TTTCTGATCAGGGTTGGAGATGAATTCTGCAGGAAGGTAGATCTCCAGGAACAGGATTGAGCACCCCTGCTTTAAAGGAATATCTAGAGTGTATTCATAGTAAATTCTAAACAACAAATAAAGCAATAAATAGATAAATAAATGAAAATGTAAAATAAATATCAGAGAACACAGCAAAACATTAGTGCATTCACTATCATGCCTTTTATCAGGCAAATAGATAGCCCTGACTACAAACTCACCTCATTGGTTGGTCTGCTTAAATAAGCAGATCAGTGTGTTGATAGTGTTACAGAAGAACTGTGAATCAATCTACAAATGACAGAGTCGTCAAAAATATTTTACATGGAAATTACCCACTTTATGTTTGTAGTGTGCAGTGGACATACATAAACACCACCTTTTTAGCCCTTTTTCCACTGGTTTCATCCACTTGAACGACTCATCCCAGTCAATCCACTGGCCACTTTGATCAGTGTCTCTCAGTACATGAAACTTCCATTAGAGCTTAAGTGATGAGGGAAATCAGTGGGATTGGTTGCCGCATCCGTACCTTCTCCCAGATGGGCAAACAGAATAAATATTGCAGATAATTTGCATATTGAGCAGAATATTGGTGTAGTGTGTAATGCAATCTGATAAACAGAAGCCAGCAGAGGCCCAGTTACATTTTCCTATGCATTGTTATACAGGGTCTTCAGTGAACCAGGAACCACCAAGGGACTTATAGTCAGATTCACCTGTACATTCACTTAATGAACGTCATATTATTCCATCATTCCTGTAAATGCATTGAGCAGTTCCATCCATTAAGCTGCAGGATTTTGCCTAAGGGAATTTGCTCTGAATATTGTATGACAGCAGCGAGGGCACTTAAATGTTGACATCCTCCATGTAAACCTGGAGGCCAATTTTGAAGCTCAGATTCAGTGCGAACTTGTCTCTGCGGACCTATGATGCAAAGGAGCATCAGTAGCCTATCATTAAAAACTCACTCCAGTCCTTTTAAAAACGTGTCTCTGGCTCGGTGCGGCATTTTCTAATCTTCGTATGATCAGAGGCTCTGTGTGTGCATGTCTAAGCAGACCCAATGACATCCTGACACCATGTCTATGGAAAAAACAGTTGATCAGAGAAAGCCCTCCTCATATGATCTAGAGGTGATCCTGTTTAGGGCAGCTGGGCAATATTTGGTTTGGCGTGAGGGGATTAACAAACTGGGCCAAAACATTCCAGCCTAATTAGCAATGGCGGTCAGATGCGTTTGCACAAACATACTGCTGCACATCATGGTACGGATGAAGAACGCTGTGTCCTTCTTGGAAGGAAACCAACTTTATGTTGTGACCACAAACACCCACACCCACACATTTACACTTATGCCCCCTGTGTCAGATGTTGATGTAAAGATAATGAAAGCCAATACCTAAGCTTTGCACTTTCAAGGAAATATTCTTAAATTTG
This sequence comes from Enteromius trimaculatus, assembly GCA_032361065.1. Classification (NCBI taxonomy): domain Eukaryota; kingdom Metazoa; phylum Chordata; class Actinopteri; order Cypriniformes; family Cyprinidae; genus Enteromius; species Enteromius trimaculatus. The sequence continues at coordinate 8,217,501 of JAUMHP010000063.1, forward strand.
ACCCATGTATTTTTCTAGGGTTTTTCTTTTATTTCAGTTTGTAATTAATTGCTTTTTTTATCACTGGGGATAGAAACCATAAAGAAAGTGTCTCTCTACGAACAAAGATTTGTCCCTTGTGTTTGATTTGCACTGTTGGTTTACCTTGAGATTTTAAAAATGCTCTTGCACAGGGTCACCGGCTAGAAAACCATAGGACTACAAGTGCGCATAAAAACTCTCTCACAACCTTCATTTCTCTTTCTCCCTCTTTATCTACAAAAAACACAAAAAACGATTCGTTTGGTGTCTTACTTCTGTCTGGTGTTTTTTGAAAGCGGTACAAGCAGGCACAATATTCTCCAGCGCTGTGAATGCAGAGTGTTTTCTATTGTCCGAATGAATTAGCATTACTTGCTGCGGTTCAAGGTGACATGCCTTCTTCAGACATTAAGACACCTGTATAAGTAGATGTATAATCATATTTTATCCTGCTTGAATGACACCAGAAGATTCGTGCAGTATGAAATCAACTCTTTTTGTGTGTGCTCTAACCTTCAGCTGAGTGCGCTAATTTAATTACGGGCTACCTAAACTAAGTTGTTTGTGCGCTAATGCCATTCCTTCTACTATGTGGTCAACTTTTAAAGCTAGCCTTTTAAAAAAGCACCACATTCCATTAAATCTCATACAAATCACACTGCAAATACACAGACAAGTGTGGTTTCACTTGCTGAGCACTTTAGCATTCTCGCATCTGGGATTTGTTAGCATAGCCAGTTAGCACAGCATTAGCATATCAGAAGAGGAGTTAATAGCGTGCTAATTGGTGTATAAATTAACATCTCACTCACTGTAATGCACTGTGGGCTGACCTGTTAACATCACATAGATAAGAACCTGAAAAGGAAGTAAAAAGAGCCTTTTGTCTATCTGTCAGAATAACCAAATATAACACCCTGTCCTCTTTTCTCGATATCTTTTGCAATATACCATTCAAATGTTTGGAGTGAGTATGATTTCTGAAAAGAAATGAATACTTTTATTCATCAAGGACATATTAAGTTGTTACAGATTATTTTTTCTTTTTACAAAAGAATTTTTCTTTCATCACAGGAAATAAATTATAAATTATATTTTAAAATAAATATAAAACATAAAAAATAATAACTTATTTAACATTAAGATAATATGTCTACTGTTCTGTTGTTGTTTTTTTAATTAATCACCAGACATACTTTCAATTTAATATATGAAAATTAACTACAAAATACTAATTATATGCATCTAAAACAAAAGTGTTACATAAATGTTTCCACAAATTATGGCACATTATATGCAAAGCATGGCAGTTAGAACTGCATAGCACAGCACTGTAATATCAGAAAAGGAGCTAATTGATACAACAATTACAACCTGACCTGCCAACAAAAGGTAGATGACGATAACTTATAAATACTGGAGTGGTAAGAAAGCAGAAAGAACATTTTTCCCTATCTGATAGATTTACCAAATATTACACTCCATCCTTCATTCTCTTTTAAAATATACAATGTACTGGTAAAAGAACTAGATGCTGCACATCCACATTTCTTGCAGTTACTAGAGGTTGTGCATTGCTGGTCTTCTACAGTCCATCCAAAAGCACTCACGATAAAACACACACATACACACAAAAGCTTGTGAGATGTGTAAAATGCCTAATACATGTAATTTAAAAGCACAAATAAAAGTCCTTGGGGTCTGCACATATTGAAAACCACTCCATTTTTCTGCAAAGGTCAGATGATTCTAGTGGGTGCTCACATAAGGCAGGATGTGTCAAGGTGAGAGTGTTAATAAACTAGACTGTACTGTTTCTCTGAGACTAAGAAACACAACACCTGTGTCTTATAGCAACAGAGAAATCATCTAAAGAGTTTTAATCAGTTCATGCGTTACATATACTATTTCATCACATATTTCACACTCTCAGTTTTGGGTGAATGCGTATGAAGCTGTGGAATGTCTTGGTGAAATAAGTGCCAGGCAATCTCTTTCAAAAACGGCATTGATGGAAACTATTTGTTTGTCCAGACTTATTGCTGTGAAATGTAAATTTCTGTAATTAAATTTCTTATCATGTCACGGAAAGGAGAAAGGATGAAACTCATGATAATGAACAGGATGTGTATTTATGAGTGTTTGTGTGGGGGCCTCACTGAATTGCCGTCATTGTGAGGGCTGGGCTCCTGCCAGGGCTAATTAGCATGAACAACTTCATATGGTGCCTGTGGCAGGGGCCCCGATAAGAGGGTCCCGCACACGGCCCCATACAAATCCTCTGCCTTATCTCCATCTCCTCAGAACAACCAGTTTCGGCCCAATTTCATTCTAATCTTCAGCATAAACAATAGCGATATTTCATCAGCACTGAAGACAGAAGAAGCGAGCCGGGGAAAAGAAAATAGAGGGAAAGATTGAGGCCCGATAAGATTTTCCTTTTACTCTCACCTATTTTATAACACTTTCCCTATGCACACGTAGCAAAGTCTGTATTATGCATTTAAGTTCTTTCTTTTTGCGTCACACAAATCTAAATGTCTTTGAGATGAATGGAAACTATCGCTGATCAGTTCTGATTAATGGTAGATGAGCTGTGTTGGGGAAATCGAGTGATTATAATGCTTGAATTATGTTCAGAAAAAAAAAACTCTTATTAGTGAATAGTTTCATGTACAAATGTCCTGTTTTCATCCTCCATCCTGCGTTGTGATTTTCACTGATGGATGAGGATAACCTATAGCTCTGCACTGAATGAGAAATGAAGTTGATTTAATCAGTGGAGCTAAGCTGAATCACACACCTCCTTAACCCTACTCATCCTGTTAGCTCTTCCATCATTCTGGCTCACTTTTCCACCATCCCATTTAGAGATCCGGCACACACACATTTTAATTTGTACACCTTGACCTGGGAAATGAACTGCAGTATTTTACTGTAATTTCATTTTCTATACACTGCACATAAAGGTGCTCTAGTGCAACAATTTAAGATGCTTCATGAACCTATGACAGCATTGCTCCGGAATTAAATAAGATGAATCTACCATAAAACAAGATTACTAAGAAAGGATCATGCTTGATTGTCTTACAATAATCATCATCATGAAACAAATCTCTATAGCCAGGTATCATTTGCATGGCATACACAGAAATCAGGCCAATGCATAATCTCATAAATCACACCTTATAAAACATACCTAAAACACCGGAGTTGTGTTTTATTTCCTAAATATAAAGAAAAGCCAAAGTCAGGTCTCCCTTTATATAATTAATTGAGAATCATTGATAATAATTTTGTTTTAGTTAGTCTGAACTGTATGTTTTAGTGCATTTCAGCACATCATGTTTATTTCAATAAACCCTAAACTGTATGCAAGATTATGCAAGTAAAGTATGTATATAATAACTTTTGTAGCGACTGATATAAATTGTTACATAAATTGTATTGAGAAAAAAAATGCAAAAATAACATAATTGCCCTAAGTGTAGCAATTTCATTGATTTCTAATATGTGCAAAAACAATCAAGCATATAGAGATTGAATCTTCCTCTACTGTTGGACAGCTCGAGTGTGTTTGTTTGTATGTACTCATGTTTTCATAAATGTCCTTACAAATATGAAGACATAAAATATTATTACATCAGTATAAATAAGACTAAAAAGTATTTTTGACAGAAAAACGTGTGTAGTTGTGTGTTTTGAGGATGACGAAAAGGGGTCAGAAAAGGGTATATTCCCCGGACAGTGAGATGAGCCAGTGACCTGACTTAGTGAAAGCGAGATGAAACCCTCACCTGTCCCTCTGTATCACATCAGGAAAAAGTTCCACACACACTCCTGCCAGGAAAGGTAGAATATCACGCACACACACAGATACCGAGTCCACTCCAGTAAGCAATGAAGTACACTGCATGAAACACATTATTCAAGAGTTTGTCTAAAGTGCAGAAACATATATATAGTAATCAGAAAATATTTCATGTGAAACTACAGTAAAACAATGCAATTATTTAATTGACTATGATTTCTATAAAGTGCAACTCGTTGTTAAATCTCCCTTTTTTACGCTCTTTGTTTAGACAGAGCAACACATTGTTTATGAATGAATTATTCTGTGTATTAGAATGAGAACACTGGATTTTAAACAGCTCTGGTTTTATTGCACCTGTAATTAAAATAATGCTGTTTAAATAGCAATATGCAGCTTGGAGAATAAAAGAGAAAGTCATGGTGCGATTCCTCCCCCAAACCCTTTCTGCACTTGCTGGAGAAAATTACAACCTGGTTGCACACTTAATATTTCATCCTTAAGCAAGTATGACAAGCTCTCTTTGTGTCACTCTCCCACTCGCGCCCTCCCTCCTGCGACCCCGCTCCCTCCTCTCTCTCGTCTCACTTGCTTAGCATTAGCAAGCACACCATGCTTTGTCATGTGATGAATATGAGAAGTGAACAATCAGAAAAATAAATCTAACTCATAAAAAGAAAGAAATGATGACATCATCTAATGAAATGACTTCAGCGTTCCCTCCGTTCCGAAGACAGAGCAAAACAGGACCACTTATTGCCGGAGAGTGATGTCTCGAAGCGCCGTGCGCACTTCAGACAGAGTTGCATCATCGCGTTTGTTTTGGCAAATTCTGGGTCCCTAACTTGTCATCTCAGATAACTAAACATACTCCTGTGTATCTAATCACGGGCGAGACACGTAAACACGTATCATTTTAGATCAGGGGAAATATAAGTTAACACACATCATAACATTTCTCAAGTTTGTACAGAAATGAGCGTTTTAGAAGTTCCATAAATATTTATTTTTATAGCCTAGAGCTTAATATTTAGAATTAGGCGGATGATTTGGAATGTAGTAGCCTAATAGAAATTGCAGCATTAAAGATTACTAGTGAATGAATTCAATATAACATGGCGTGTACAGTACAAACCTCTTAAGTACATTTAGGCCATGATACGCATGCTTAGAGAGGTACATTAAGAAATAACAAATACAAGCACCGACCACATACATGCACACGCATCCACAAGGACAACGTGTGTACAAAGATATATCACTGTCCTGCACACACAGGGCAGCAGCATTGATCATATAATTTACTCTTGTCTATTAGCCAGCAATGATATTGATCAAATAATTCCTTCTGCAGAATCTGGACACTGGCAAATTGCTAAAACGTTTCTACCACATTTAAGCATATCCTGTAATGGCCTGGCCATCGATTGCAGCTCCCATTCTCTTTTTGCATGTAAACAACTCCCTTTCAGTTGTGCTGAGCACGCATGGTGCATAGCATGTCTGTGTGTTCGTCAAATTCTGAAATTAAGTAATTCAAGTGGCCTTCTCATCCCACTACTCAGAATAGAAACAAATTGCTAGCGCTTACTCCTGAGGTAATTTCCCAACGATTTGAAGATTACGGCGCCTGAAAGGCAATTTGACCCCATTTTCCTTCTGCTCTGCTTTTTGATTTCCTGTGAGCCCCTAGCCTGAGACTGAATGAGAGAACACCTTTACTTAATTTTACATTACTGTACTGAGAATGGGCAATGGACACCGCAGCAACAACACCGTGCACATACACTCACAGCGCACTCACACCAGCGTTATTGTTAAAAGGAAAGTTCAACCAACAAGACTAAATCATCCTTTACTCACCCTCATGCCTTTCCAAAACTGTACGCTTTTTTTTAGTTCAGAGGAGCACAGAAGAAAAATATAATTTTTCAAAATATCCTGCTTTCGCCTTTCACAAAAGATAGATAGTCATACAAGTTATATGAAATTACATGAGGCTGAGTAAAAGGTAATGGAATTTCCATTTTTGGGTAAACCACCCTACTAAAGAATTAATATATTTAAAGTAAATTTATTTCATATTAAATATAGTTCAAATCTATTAACATATTTTTGACATATCAATCATAATTAAACTTTATTTGGAGTAGTGCTTGTGAACAATGAATATTTCTTAATGTCAAGCCCAAAATGTGTTTTATTGTCAGTAGTGATGAGGACCTTTGAATAATATCCCTCTTCAAATGCAAGATGTTTACCTGAAGTATACTTGATCAGATCAGTCAGATCATCTTTATACTACTTCCATGCAATTAAAGTGCATGAAGTACCAAATTAGTCGTTCCAATTTAGCAGACCAGTTAAGTATAACCAAAAAATTATTATTTTTACATAAATATGTAAATGTATTTGTAGTATACTTAGCATGAAATAAATGCACTCCAATACATTTAAGTATATTTATTTTTCACTACTCCAATTAATGAAAAACAAATGTTACATTTTAATTTACTGGATTAAAACTAACACAACAAAAAAATTAGACTTGCATGGATTTAAAACAAAAAAAATGCTCCAAATTAATTTGTGTTTTAATTCTTGATATGATCAATTATGAAATATATTATGGAACTGTGGTAGTATATATAAAAAGTGTATTTAAAAAAAAACTACTGTATAAAACAAAATTACAAATAAAAATAGATTGGCAACTAAAGACCACAAAACTAAACTGACAAACAGAAATTAGAAATTATATCTCACAGTAGCTCACTTCAATAGCTCCCTCTGCTACATATCCGTCATTTTCTGAAAATGCTTGTTTCCATCGCCTAAGCAGTGCAGGCTGAAGAAGTGCACAAGATCTAGTCATGGATCAATATACAAAAGAAATGCTTTCTACAAATGAGTGTGTACGCTTAGTTTTAGGTCATGTGATCCCATCACCTTCTTCAGTCTACAAGAACTGTTGAACGCTCTTGCTATGCACACCACCTTTACAGCAGAGCCTCACTTCACCGACAGAGGAATAAATGGAAAAGCAGTAGTATCTTGATCGCACGCTGCACACACACATGTTGTGCGCACAGCTCCAGTCAGGTCTGTGAAAAGCGTGCTCAAGACTGCAGCTGGTGGCACAAAAGGCGGCGATGCAGGGAAGTGACACCTCCTGTCACCACGGTGACCCTTCTTGACTCGCGGCTGACAAGCCCATCGAGCAGACTTGCTGATAAAGCGCTCTCTGGCTCTCTCTCGTTTTCTCTCGGCCCCCCCTTCACGCCTGCGACCTGATCCTGTGTGAAGGGCTTAAGGAAAGCAAGGCTAGGAACGAACATTGTGAGAGACAGAGATATAGCAGGGGGGTGTGGAATGGAGTGTGATAGGGAGAAAGCAGTTGCAGAGGGAGGAACCGAGGCACGGCAGCGACTGGGAGGGAGCGCTCAGGTTAGATCTGAGTGCGAGTGACATTGCATCAACTCACTATCACATCTCCTCCACGCCGGTGTCCATCAGCTGTCCACCCCGCTAACGTCCTTGACACACAAACACTCCACAGGCCTGTTACATACATACACATATACACGCCGCTGCTTGAAGCTCATCCCTGGCCTGTCATCTACCCTGCAAAAGAGGTGACAAAAAAGGATGTCATCAAAATGTGCAGCGGGTTCTTACGCTAGGTCAATCTGACGGTGCAAAGATAATGTTTTGAGCAGCCCGGCGCCCTCCCCCCGGCACAAACAAACACACAGGCTGCACCGTGGCCATCAATATTTATGCAAAACGGGAGAGCACCTCCAAGAGTGCTTTGATTTGCATGTAATAAATAAATGAAAAGAGCCGGTGAGGTTACTCCACCACAATCTGCAGACAGAGGTGATGACGGAGGTGAAATCATGTAATAGTCATGGAGGTTAAGAGAACATGAAAATGAGCATTGTTCATGAATGACGATAAATGGCGGAAATAAATAAAGAAAGAAACACCCAAGACTTCCGTCCCTCCGTGTAGTAATGAATTTCAAATAAGTTATTCACTTCAGGAATAAGTGGCTGGCACGCAGTCCTTACAGCTGGTTTGTTGAGATAATTGATTTTCAAATAGTCTGAAGATGCGCGAGGCGGGCGATGACAGCCGCCGCGGAGACCGCCGGTGACGAGCGCGCCAATTCTGAGAGTTGTATCAGTTTAATTAGAACAGCAACTGGCCTTCGACACGGCCTCTTTACTACGTAAATTAAAACAGCCCAGTGATTTACCAGGCAGAGACGATGAATTTTTCATGTCGTCGCGCGTCTCCTCTCTGGTGTACTCGAGGCGCTGCTGCTGCCTGTCGCTTTTTTTTTTCCTCCAGCAGGCCAGCGACGTGTCGTTCTGTCACAGATAACTAGAGAGACCGCGGCCCGGTGCATTGAACACGCGGTGCATTGCTTGCTTAAATTTGAATTGACAATGTAATTTGTACGTTTTCTGTTTCATTTACACAATCGGCCCGCGGGCATCAATGCGCACTCGCCTACATAACCATCATTAGCGGAGGAAATGATAGCAATGGTGTTATGTGCTGCTTACACGCCGATAGAAATGTTTATCATGTTACAGACGTCTTTAAAGCTGATTCTTCCACCTTATTGTTGGTCTTAACTAAAGTGTCAGGCTGTCAGATTATCATTCATATCGCTAATATCTCGTTGCGATGAAGGTCGATGGCAGTCAGGCTCCAGGCAGGCCCTCGGGCCTTGCTCCAACAGGTTATGGGGTTTAGAAGGTAATCGCAGCGGCCAATTTCATGCCTGCTCATTAGTGTCTGTGTAAACTGGAGACTGATGAAACTCAATCCTTAGCCTTTGTGCATTAAAAGCAGAACGCCCGATTCCTTTGCCCAGGCATGTCTGCTTCTTAGGATGCACATGCACACACAAAAACAAGGCTTCTCTAATTTCTATGATTCAGGGCACCTGTGTATGTCAAAATATCAGTGAAACCTTCACACACTTGGCTCTCAGATTCATGCACAGGCTCAGATCAACGTTTGTAAACACACACACACATGCACACGACCCGTCTGGACTTGGTTTGTGATTCAGATTGACAGCTCTCACAGGAAACTGTGCAGTTAATATGCCCTGGGAACTTGTATGTGATTTTACTGTGTGTGTGTGTGTCCTGTCATTTCTAACACCTCACATTCCAAGACAGATTAAGTACAAAGCGTTCTTCTGTGTCATAAAAGAAGATTTTCAAATGCCATTTATGCTCATAATTCACACGTAATTTGCATACTTAACATTGCAGGGGTCAATAACCTTGACCAATTCACAAAGTTTTTTGATATGCAACAAAACCGCCAAAAGAATGGAGACACTGAAGGTGTTAGTGTTGTTTTTTTTAAACGCCTGCATCTTCATCATCATTATATTTTAAGGCAATAGTGAGGGTTTGTACTAACTGTTACCCTGGTAAACCTTTGATCTTGGTGTTGTATTACAACTAACAGCATTCATTCTTGTGTCACTGTCTCTACACTATAATTTATCTGCAGCCTATCAGTTGTGCGTGAGAAAGGCAGAATATCTCAGTAGGGGATTTTCTAATGTGGTAGTTTCCAACACTTGCTATCTTTTATTTGAACAAAAATGCAGGACAATTTAAAGAACTGGTTTCTATTGCAAAATATTTTCAAATGTTTCATTACTTCAATATTAAGTGATCCTTCGGAAATCATTCTTATATGCTGATTTTGCTGATTTTGAGTAATGTTGAAAACCGTTTTTTACTTGATATATTTTTGAAAACCTAAACGTTTGATAAAGTTTGATTTTAAAAATAAAATAAAAAATAAATAAATACTTTTATTCAGTGAATATGACCTAAACTGTTCAAATGTGACAGTAAAGACATTTACAACGTTACCATAGATTTCGATTTCAAATAAATGCTGTTCAAATGAAACCTTTTGAAATTTTGTTTATTAAAGAATCCTGATAAAATGTGCAACATTCAAACATACTTGCACACTAGTGAGAAAAAAAACAACAATAATTTAAGCAATAATTGATAATAACGGAGCACCAAATTAGCATATTTGAATAATTATTTAAATGTTCATTTTATCATAAAGAAAAAATGATCCTTTAAGTTGTATTAATATTTTACTTCGTATTACACTTATTTTTATTGTATTTATATTTCTTGATCACAATAATGCAGCCTTGGTGAGCATATGAAGCTTTTTTAAATTATTACAACCTTTATTATTTCATAGTGCCCAACAGTGTTTATAGCAAACAAGACATGACTATAGTCCTAATTATTTATGCCCTAGCCAATGTATTATCAGATGACCCAGTATATATTTTAAGCCCATAAAGTACTCCTGAAGGGAAATAGAAATGATAATCCACAATGTTGCTGTTGCAGTCTCTGCTTTGGAACAGCAGGATGACAACAGCAGAGCCCTGCTGCCCTACATCATCAGACCATAGTAGGAGATTGCACATTATCTTGCATGGTTCTAAATGAATTCCCAAGTTCAAGATGAGGAATTAATTATGTGCTCCTTGAAGAAAAATTAAAGAATAATGATTACTGCATGTCCTCTCGTTTAAAGCAAGGCAGCCTTGATGGCAGTGAAGTGCTACAGTCACTGACACTATTAACGCAAATGATTTCATAGAAATCTTATCTCGCTGCTGTTCTCCACGCTCTTTTGCAGGCGTGGTGCTTTTGTGGGGTATTCAATTAATTAGTTTTGATTAAAAAAAAAAAAACATTTAGAGTAGCACAATGTTAACTTCAACGAAATGCCCGATGATTAAACTCTTCTGTAATGCAGATTGTGCTTTGTCCCAGGCACATGGTTTATTCAGAGGTGCGCACTGATAAGGCAGTGACTCCATGGCAGTTTATTTTCATGGCATGATATCATAACAGTGGGAGACTTTCAGACACAGTGCTCTGTTAGCAGTAGCTCTGTGTCAAGGGAGTTTATTATAAGGAAAAAAAAAAAAACATTCTTATTTTTTTTCCAACACGGAAAAGCACTTTTCAGACAGGCTGCCAGTGGAGATGTGTGGACATCCACTGCTGAGAGTAGCTTGCACGTATCCAAATAGCCTGTCTGCTCCCTCGGTGACAGCAGTTGTGTCTTTACTGTGTGTGTGTGTGTTACACAGCCCTCGTGACACTGACAACAACCTCTTCACGTTTTTGATCCCTCAACGTGAGAGTGTCTGTGTTGTGCTGTGCATCTCTCCAGCAATGCATTATATGCCTGTCTGCGATCTAAATTCTTATGCTCTCTCTGTGCATATTTACAGTACTCACACTACAGTACCACCTTTCTCCCCATCAGCACCACCTTGAGGTTGAGAACAAGAGTCACACAAGGACCTACACCCGGACAGCCTTTATGAGAAACTTAATCAGCCATCTTGTACCTAACTGTGCCGGAAATAGAGTTATTACAGTGGAAAGCTTTCTGACACAAAAGGTCAGCTCTATTCAGTTTTCAAGCTATGTCCTTATGATTACTACTTGAAAATGCACAGCACATATTTGCGTACTAAAGGTAAGAATTTAAGTAAGTTCACTATTGGTTGGAATGTGAAGTTAAAGAAAGATTAATACACAGCTTTAAATCACTTACTTTAAATCACACTGTCCTATATAGTCCTCTTAGGTGTATAAATATATTATTATACATCATTGCTGCAAATTTTCCTCACAATAAAGTTATTAACGGTGTCGGATGGGGCTGGTGGTTTGGTGGCTAAGCAATGGCAAGCCACATCTCTCTAGCTCTTTCAACAATGACTTGACGTGTCTGTACATTGCATGTCCCGACCTGGCTATTGAGCAGAACAAATCATCCTGAAGAGCAGTGGCTGCTCCTGCATTAGCATTTTAATCACCTTCATACAACAGTAGCTATATGCTAATCTAGGCTAACTTCATTAACACTATCACTATGTACAGCAATACTGAGGCATTTTAGTGGAATTATGGAGAAAATATCAAAGGTATTCTTTAATTATTTAACTCAAAATATATACTATAAAAGCTAAATATCTTTGATTGCAGATGGGCCAAAACATAAAATTAACATTTAAATAGTGTCTTGCGCTTCTCTTTTTTGAAATTATGATAGATATTCTCATAAAGATCACATCAACAACTATAATCTAGAAAATAGCATTGTTTTTTGTTCGTATCCAGTGTTTATACAATCATAAATCACATAAATTGACAAGCTGCACATAGTAATAAATCAAGGACAAGCTGAAGAAATACTGCCCACTCTGACCATTACTTTGAGTTCCTTCACAGTTATGGCACAAGTCTTTGAAACAAGCGAAGAATACGATAAGCCTCCCTGTAGAATGTATAACCAAGCAGTGAAGATTTCTCCTCCAGTGTCTTGACTTTTAAAAGCAGTCTATCTGTTTCACGGCGGTGGAGTTCCGAACAGAATAACGTGTAATTAATGTTGGGATGTGGCCCTGGGGAGCTTGGAAATGTGGGAAGAGGAGAAGGGAGGGAGAGGAGTCACAGAGATTTCTGATTACCTGACAAGTTGGGGCCGGAAAGGCTACACTTAGCCCATTAAAGATTTTCCAGCGTGACATTTGAGAGCAGCTGCCGCACCGTGCGCCACCTCGCCATTTCCCCGTTCGCTGGGCATCAATTTAGAGAGAGAAAGAGAGAGAGAAAGGGAGAGAACGAAAGAGCAAACGAGAGAAAGAGAGGCCACCAGGCAGACACTGGCACAAATGGATTTCATTCACCAAGGTGAACTGTACTTGGCTGATGAATGCACTTCCTTGAATGTCAGCAAATGTCATTTGTGAAGCCTTTTACTGTTGCTTTAATAGCTTCCCAAACTTACAAAGAAATGAAAATAGAATGACAGAGAGAGAGAGAGATGAGAGAGAGATAGAGAGGGTTTGGCTGTTGTCACTTCCACATGATTAAGCAATAAGACATTTGAGAAGTCCCAACAAGAAAGTGGTTAAACTTGCTGGATAATGCCTCTGTGATTAAACGTTAGACTGAGTTTCCTGCTTTGAACTGAAGCTTTGGACTACAGCTTGGTAAAACCCGGTTAAATCCAGTTACTAGATTGGCTCTGGTCAAAACAGACGTCATTCTGTGTCATTTTTTAAAAGGTGGCAGCAAGAAGAAAAGAGCTGAAAATGCTTATCAGACTGGTAAAGATCTCTCTTAATTCATAAACAAGTCAACACATTTAAACTATACAATTTAGTTACCTTTCTTTTTAAATATCATTAAAAAAATTTTTCTTTTTTTTAATAAATAGGTGTGATGGTATCTAGAATTAATTCCTCTTTATAAATTAGAATTTTTAAATCTCTCTGTCTCTTTATGATGATTTAGGAATCCGGGTTGTAGCCTGGGCAACCTCACTCTGGCCCAATCCACAAAGGCGGCCCACATGGCTGTGATAATCCCCATTTCCAGTAGTTGCTAAGGTTACAAATTACCTTTGGTACTCTTAACCGGCTCCTCTGTGACACTCTACTAATCCTTTTATGGAATTTCATTTAGGATTTATACTTTAGATACAGGATTACACAGCACTACGTTTTGTTATTGTTCACATTTGTCCAGTGGAGTCATGTAGCACATTCCAGCCTCATTTATTTACAGCTCAGGCACTAGAATTGCTTGAATGTTAATATTTCACTGTATTTAATTCTGAAAGATCTATTCTATTACAGAAAGTGTAAAAAGTTACCACCCACTGAAAAACCAAAAATAACCGTTATTAATAAAATGCCAGTGTTGTGATTTTTTTTCCCTCTGTCGAACTATTGTGAGACCTTAACCGGGTTTCTAAATAAAATAAAAATAACAAAATATATATCTCTCTTATTTATTTATTTATTTTTCCTTTAATGACACATGGAATAAGTCAGCATTTAAAACCTTTAAATAATTATGCTAATTCGGTGCTCAAGAAACAATTCTTAGAATTATTACTAGTTGAAAATGGTTCCGTTTAATAAATGTGGAAATTATGGAAGTGTTTTTATTCCAGGAGTCTTTAATAAACACAAACTTTAAAGGGGTTTATTTAAAATATAAATATTTTGTAGCATTATTAAAGTCTTTTAATGCTGTTTTGATCAATTTAATGTGCCCCTGTAAAATAGTATCACTTTCTACTATTTTTATCCCAAAGTGTTCTTAATAAAAAAAGTGTCTTGATTTGCATAAGAGTATAACATAAGTTGCACAACAGCATTAGGATTTTCAGGTTGCGTTACATGTTACACCACCTGATAGCAGTACTTAGAGAGATGAGGAGAATGGAAAAGTGAGAAAGAGAGAGAGCGAGAAAGACGTGAGCTCTAATGATGTTCAGCTTGTTTGTGATGCTCTGCAGCTAAACAGATCTAATGAGGCTAATGGAGGCAATATCAACACATGCAAACATGCACATACACAGAAAAAAAAATGGAAAAAGTGCTAAGAGCCTCAAGTCATGTTCTGGAATACAGAGGACATAACAATATTTTCCCTCCCCTTCTGTCTCTTTATCTCATACACTCAGAGTCACTCTCACACTCACACACTGCTAGCAGCTCAGTCATCCGAGTAGTGACAGGCTGACAAACAATGTTATTGTTCTGATGGGTCAAATACTGCAAGCTCCTCAGTAATATGAACCATTGCATTCAAAAAGGACATATTTAACTGCAATGTAGCAGCAGAACATGTATGCAACTGATCATACACCATAATTCCATGCAAAAGATAATAGATCATCAATAGATCACAACACCAGTAGATGCTTTGAAATGTTAAATTTTATTGTTTTTAAATGAATATTCCATTGTAATACATTATCAAAACCAGGTCTACGTTTAAAAACACATTTAATTTTATACATGAAAGGGTTATTGATAAATAAGGTTAAATACTGATGGAGAGACCGAGCAAATGTTCTTCCCCCCCGCACAATAGCAGGCTACTCGGAAACAGGCAGAAGGATTTTCTGGGTTATTGCAGACAAAAATAGCCGAAGACAAAGAATTCACTTTAGTTCGAGGACGGGTGTTTGCTTTCACAAAGACAAGACCAAACCGTGCAGTTTATGACGTCGCAATATTATTTGTGTTCCTGTTTTGGTCAATGTTGTAAACCTATGAAAACAAACAGGGGTGCGAGCCGGTGAGCGCAGCGCTGCTGGGCAGGACACATCCTCTTTTAGGAAGGAAAGGGATTTGCGGAGAGAGCAAACAAAGATATCAACAGTTTCTTTAACCCCGCCGTGAACCGCAGACCTGCAGGACAATATAGTAGGACAACCTCCCAATAACTTCCCATTACCTCTGCGCGACATTTTGCCTTTGGATTCACCTTGTCTGAGTGCGCGCGCATAGTTGTCTTGTTCACAGCAAACAATCTGAGAACCGTCGTAGCCTGCTATAAGGCCGAACTCAAGTAGAAACACATTTATACAGCCTTATAGATGAGACGACCCTTGAAATCCAAAAAAGTAGAAATTTATTTAGATGATTTGGGGTTTCATTATCCCTTCTATTTCTCAATCCATATCAGGGAATGAGAGGTCATAAATCAATAACAAAGTCGTATTTGAGAAAATAGTCTGAGACGCAGGTTGTGATGACCATCACAGCTTTTGAAAGACCGAGGGCAGGCTACAGGTTACAGCTGTCAGTCATTAATTTTTCATTTGGGACCGGGATAATTCGTCGCGCACTGGGCTCAGTCGCTCAATCATAAACATTTATAAGACGTTTTGACATCTGCTTGAGTATCTGCTAATAATTTAAGTTAAGTGATCTAATAAAAAATGCATGTGCGTTAAATTAAAAAGCATGTGTGATCAAGTAGCTTACCTTAAAAAACGCGAATTGGTTATAAGCTAGTTTTGCATCTATTTACGTGTCTTTCAGTGTTTCGACAGAACTACAGTTTTCTATAGTCAACTCTAATAAACAACAACTGTGGAAGTTTAAGTGGTTGCCAATTAATTCGAAGAAAACATTATCACTGGGTGTCATGGACAGTTTTTCTAAGGAAATAATTAATTGTGAATGGAAGACACTAGTCACACACATTAGTCAGAACATAAACCTTTTCTATGTATTCACGTAAAATCTAAAATTAGCTATATAGCAATTATTTAACGAAATGTACAACTTTAATGAAGAGTTTTTGGTCGGACAATACAATGACAAGTATAACAAAATTCTGTAATTTTACAAAACCTCTCCAAATAACATTAATTGAAACAGAATGACAATCTATTGCACATGTTGTGCGCGATATAACGCGAAAACGAAAATAGAGAATTATTTTTTCTCGTTGATTTAGGTTTTAAAACAAAAGCGTCAGTTCTGCAATAGGCCTATGTGTGATCAACAAAATTAACATTTTCCTTGATCAACGTTAATTTTCAATAGAACAAAAGTGTTAGGTGATACATGCATAGGCCTATAATAACCCCACCCCATCGTGACCTCTTGCTTCATCTTGAATCAATTGGTCTTCCTATTTTATTTATTTATTTATTTGCCTTTAGCTTTTTGTTAGGCCTAGATCTACCTGTTGATGCTCGGAGCGTCTCCTCAATGTAGCGCCTTGTACCTGTCACAGCGATGTAGCGCATTGCATCTGCTGTAGCAATCCAGACGTCCTCTATTGATCTCTGTGGTCAAACTCTTCTTTAGACAGAAATCCTATTCGACAGATGCTCTTCACCCATGAATAACAAGTTCTAGATGCTACACTTTCAGTAACCGCCAAGTAATGCCAAGTAAGTAGGCCTAAACATCTTAGCATTCACCTCCTTAACTTAAACTTCTGAGGAGGTCAGTAAATATTTACATTCAATGAAAAGTTAAACATTTTATTAGAAATATCAAAGAATAGTCCCAGGGCAGGGCGTCAGTAATAAATAATTAGCATTGTTTCCGTTTACGCACAGGCCTAAGTATTTAAGTGAGTTGGAATTACTGTAAATTGATATGAGAGATAAGTACTTTTAATACGACGTGTTTACCAAATTACTTCCTGGTAACCTTTACAAACGAGAGCTTTTGTGGGTCAACACAGGTCACACAGACAAACTAATTCAATATTTGCCCAAAACATGGGATTATAGCAAGATGTCAATACATAATTTAGGAACCAGCAGCCTTATTCGACGTATCAATCAAATACCAAGATATAATCTAATACATTCAAATATGTATTACTGTTAAATACAGCAGTTTAAGCAGTGTCGAGAAGAAGAAGAAAAAACACCTGATGTGAGCAAAACAAAATGCAATTATTATTTATCATTCTCGAGCGACAATCACTGTCATTCTCGATAACAGGAACAAAAACACGTCAGGCTACAATAGCAGGGCTTGTCCCATTTAAATATGCTGGTTTCACTCGTGTAATTTTTCAGTCACTTGACTCCCTGTCAAATGAAGGACGAGGAAAAGGCTTATGTTAAACACAACAGTTTAGGCAGTAGGGAAGGACAGGTTGCATTTTGAATTATCAAGCACTGTGTTCACTGAAATTCGCTTAAATGTTTATAAGCCAGTCGAATAATAATAAAACTAATAATAAATATAATAATACAGAATTCTAATTATTATTATTCAAATCTAATTGTTATAATTTATTTATTTTATAAAAATGTTTTGTAGTGTATTATTATGAAAGAATGAGTAATTCTACATTTAAAGACCTAAGTAGCTTAATTAACTTTTCGAAAATCTATGCTTCGAATTTAGAAAGTTTAGAAAGTACAGTACAGTCTACAGTAGGCTGTACTTCCATAGAGCATTAATAAAATGATGGCGGGCAAAAATATATAAAGGGAAAAAAATGGATAAAAAGTGCAAAAAATACACAAATTAATCAGATACACGGATATAAAATAAGACTACTGAAATACAATAAAATAAGTTAAAGTGGAAAAAAATGTCCCACCTATACAACAGAATATCATTTTTCTAACATCTCTTAAATGAATCACAATATAGCATGAATGACTAAGGGGGAATAGACGAAGAGACTGAGCAAAATTCATGAATGGGTCTGCCCTTTCAGCAGTAGCTCAACTGAGGCGCTAATAATTTGCCCATGTTGACGATTTGCTCCAGTTTGGGTTGTCTTACTAGACGCAGACCCGTGTTACACGTTCTGCCTATTTAAAACCTCCAATAGAAAACTCCCAGTGAATGCAAAGTGACATATTGCAAGACTTTATGAATTATTGTCGGGCTGCCTCGGCTCGGTGACAGCAGCCTTAATGGTTAGGCTATATCGTGTCATTTTGCACCTGCACGTTTGACAAAACAACCCCATCTGAGTGAATGACATCATGCCAACAAAGATCCAATTAAACCACGTGAAATTCCTATGGTCTT
>JAUMHP010000063.1:8256686-8291346 GCA_032361065.1 Enteromius trimaculatus
AATTTTGAATATCAACAATATTATATGTAACATGTATCGTGTTTTATGCGCATATATATATATATATATATATATATATTAGAGAGAGAGAGAGAGAGCAAGCCCCCTCAAAAATGGAGCTCTGTGGAAAGTCATAGTGCAAAATCACCGTTTCATTTGTGATCAGACAGTTTAATAAAAAAAAAAAAAAGGAAAAAGATATAGCGTTTAGAGAGGTAGTGAAGGAGACTGGTGATGGAATGCAACTATAACGCAAAAAAGCAAGACTGTTAAACGTCATCTCCTCATAAACAAGCTTTCCAGCATTAACTCAGCGTATAAGATTGCATTTATAGCATATTAGCCTCACTACTGAGAGAGCTTTTCTTTACATCTTTTGCCCGAACCTTTTACGACTTCTCCGCCTCTCTTACAGCATAGGCTCTGTAACATATACATCGATATACACATTAGTTAAATTCCAAAGACGCAAACAACATTTGTCAATTGTGCTCTATTCTTGAGAAAGGCTATAAACCATGTTTTTTTTTAAATATTAGTACAACACACTTGGTGTCCTAGGTTAATAAGCCTTTTCAGAATAATTGCTACCACCTTGTTTAAAAGAGAAATAATTTGCTTGAACACTGCTGATGTGATCCTGCATGCGTACACAACGAGATACCAGATCAAATTTATTAAAGATTTATGTAGCCTAGATTTATTAAAAAAAAAAAATACTAACCAAGTGAAAAAGAATTTTTTTGGAACCGATTATATTACGTGGCCTATATTACGTACAGACCTCCGAGGAACTAGTTAGTGTAGACGCAATATATTAATATCATGAGCATAGCCTATTGAATGTTGAGAAGTTCGAGTCACGTAATTTTAATAAAAGAGGTTTCCTAAATCCCGATTTTTTTTACGAAATATTTTGTAGTAGGACATTTCACTGTCACTCACAAACTGCAGCTAGAGAACCCACTGTATAATCTCTTACTGAGATATAGATACAGATTAGTTTTAAATAATATTAACAGCGGTAGACTAACCTTATAATTTATCTCGTATTTATAGATAGGCCCATCACATTAGTTACAGAACCATTGTGAAGTTTCTGAACATTGGCTTGTGTATATAGTCAAAAACTGGGCACAGCAAGAAACACAAACCTATTTCCATTTGTAAGGCCAAGTACTGTCAGTGCAGTGGTCAAATATACAGTCATAGACCACAACGTGCACTTATTAATTGCAAATCTTATATCTTCTAAAATTTTAATTTTTGAATCAATTAAGATCGTGTTCAAAACTTTTTCGGATCCACCACGTGACCAGACGCATGTCATTTTAGTAAACAGGGCCTTTTACGATTAAAGCAGAGCACCTGCTCAAGAGACCATTGCACAGCATGCACAACAAAACCATTCAAACATTTTCTTTGCTCAATAAATGCATCTTATTTTATTGTTAGGGTATATGAAACTATGATGAGTTCTGAGTTTATTGATCCCGGTTACATGCAGTCGCTTTCCAAAAGTAAAATACAAATGAAAATGAAGAGATGCCCCAGAATCCTTCAAAAATGCTGTGTTGATATTAAAACATTTATTTTAACGAAATCCCATTAAAGTCAAACGACGTATGGCCTTTTAAAAAGAATAAATGTAAACAAACGCAATATGCGACTGAAAAGTTCTGGGTCAATTGCAACCTAAAATAACAACGATATAAAATAAAGTTGATATCAACAATTAAGACGTTTATTAGCATGTTTATTAACAATAGATCATGACATTACATTCTAGAAAAATACCTCTATCAAGGCCCTCCATATCAGTTTTGCGAGCAGGTCAGCCGACAAACATCCACAACTCCGTTCCATGTCTCATTTTGCTTTTGATTTATACGTGTCTGGAGATGTTTTACTCTAAACGTTCATGTACAAGCGTCCTTTGGAAAGGGTCCACATGTTTAAGAGCCAAGGTCGACCAAGTTTGATGACATAGGGTTCAGTATAGTGTCGTGTAATGAATGGTGGTGATGCACGGAATCTGCACTAGGCACTGGGATGGCGCTGGGACCGGGTGGAGGAGCGAGGCCGTGGAGGGACTGAAGCCCGGAGTTTGACGTGAGGAGCAAGGCCGGGCTTGACGAGGTGTGATCTGGGGTACCAGACGGCGTTTTGTCGTCGTCCGAGCTTCCTAAAATAGTCTTATTTCCATTCATGGAAGACGTTAAAGGGTTGTGACTGTTTGTGTTCGAGTTCTCATTATTCTCCCTGTGAAAATGAGAAATTAGAGTTATAAAGCAACATTTCCAACAAGTTTAGCATTCAAAACTGTTAGTGGGCTGTAATTAAAATTCACTCATCTGCTTTAAAACCATGTCTGACACTACAGGAACATCCAATAAATTCAACAACTAAATACGTACTGACATAAAACTCACCTAATACTACTAATAACACCACACAACAATAAAGTCATTATTCTAATAGTATTTGTATATTTTATAGGTAGGCTAATAAACAACATTAATATTAGCCAATTCAATATATATTAGGCTATTTTATTTAAAACATTAGGCCTAATATTGTTAGGATATAATTTGAAGACAACGGGCTGGTTCTGTGGCTATTAAATGTTTATATAAGAAATATTTTGTTAGAAAATACTATAAAAAGCGAATTAAAAAAAAAATAATTAAATAAATATCTATGGGCGCTTGCTATTACAACACATAGTATCAGACTACGTAACACACACACACGTTTGTTGTGTCTCTAACAAACATCCGTCCTGTTGCACTTCTTAATTCTTGTCGATATTAATAATTAGTTTTAAAGAACGTTCAAAAATATGAGCGAGATAATGCAAGAAAACATGATGCATGTAGGCCCTAATTATTAACATGGTTTGGAAATATATATCCTGGGTTGAGAACAGTGTCGCCTACTGATTTATCTAAATTCTCAATCACAACGTGTCAAGTAAAGGTTCTTTCATGAAGTATTAATTAAGTAGAAAGTATCGGGAAACGTACGAGCTAGTTTAATGGTTTACACTGTGGTTTCAACTTGACTACCTCGCCCGCGACTGAAACAAGACACCCGTTTAAGGAGTATGCAACACATTCTAAACAAGAATATACGTTCAAATAACTTTCCTATTAATTATCAGTGGACTGTTTAATCTGAATTTAGGCCTATATTACACCATAATAGGCTGCACACACAGTACATTTTATGACATTAAAAAAAGGATTAAAAAAACTAGGCTACTCAGTTTAAGAAAGGTAGGCATATCGTTAAAAAAATAGGTAATATTAATAGCCTAAATCTATACTGGCATATATATAAAACGTCATTAAGAGAACTATTGAAAAAATCCCATTTATAATGACTGTCTGGCTATCCATCTGTGGGATTTTTTTTTTTTTTTTAAATGCAAGTTTCTTTTAAGATGGTTATAGGTACCGACCACTGAATGAATGCAAATTACACTAAATGAATGAATGCACTGCAAGTAAAGAAAGTGTTCTAATTATTTTAAACACCTAATCCAAACTGTTTTTAAAGCTGTAGTTAAAAGTTAAGCACTAGACCCGTACCTTTCTTTAGCCTCCGCTGCTCGGTCGCGTTGACGTCTGTTTTTAAACCAGTTACTGACTTGTGTTGTCGTTAACCCCGTTGCCTCTGCTAGTTCCCTCTTCTCCCGCGGGGAAGGGTATGGGTTATGGGTGTACCATTCCCGCAGAACGCTCCTGCTCTTTTCTTTAAAGCAGTAACTTGTCTCCTCGCCGTCCCAAATGGAGCGGGGTAGCGGAAACTTTCTTCGGACGCGGTACTTCCCAACAGCCCCAAGAGGGCGGCCCCGGAGCTTCTCAGCCTCGATATAATGCGCTTTGAGCCATAGCTGCTGCAACTTCGGATGGTTGTGCGGGGAGAACTGGTGGCTCTCCAGAATCTTATAAAGCTCTCTGAAATTTCCCCTATGAAAAGCGACCACAGCTTTTGCTTTGAGCACACTCTCGTTCTTGTGGAGATGTTCGCAAGCCGGCAGAGACCACAAGAAGCGCCCGAGACGTTCAATGTTTCCACCCTGCTGAAGTACCTCGCAGACGCACGCCACTTGCTCTTGCGTAAAGCCGAATGTGGGAAGCATAGACATGGTTTGTCACGAATAAACGTTCACTTTTCGAACTTGTGTCTGTTCTAACGATGACAGTGACAGTTCTTCAACAGATTTTAAGTAGACCCTTTGGGAGACGCAAATTTAGAACGACTTCTCGAATAGACGAAGTCAAATCCCACTCCGGGCGTAGAGAGGCACAAAACTTTAGATCCGTTCAAGCAAGCATAATACACCGTATATCCATCTAAAGCGCACGAGAGAAAGTTGTTCCTCCTGCGCGAGTCTCTCGCCACCTCTTCTATGTCGTTTCAGCATAACGCACTCCCGAAGAAGGACCTCGCTCTCTTGTTTTAATAATATTATTCTAAGCTGGCAAGAAAAGCGATTATGTGAACTGTGATTGGTTGGATATCTGACCCGGGGATGATGAGGATAAGACAATAGTTTTAGTCAAATTATTTGCCATGGTTACGCTGTCATTCAAGGTAACCCGATATGCTTTGAGGTGGCTCCTTGGGCTGGCTGACTGATTATTCCCTTCATTTAGAGCCCGCCCACCGACTTCGAAATATAGCCTCGACTTTCCCTGTATATTACATTTTTTGCCCCGGGTTTGACAGACACTTCTAGCAACCAAAGAGCGCTGATCTTTGAGGTAGTGAAGTAGCAGCAGTTGAGACGAGAGCGCCAGAGCAAGACTGCGCACCAGACGCTCTCCAAACCAAGGAGCCGAAGTGTGAGTGACCATAAGCAGACAATCCACCCTGCAAACCTACCACCACTTTGTAACTTGTTGATCACATCACAACTTTTTAAGAGTGTGGGAAACCCTCAGAAACCACACACAGGTCTTTAATTCTTTTGCAGCGCATTAATAACACTGCTATCAAATGCAATCAAATAAAATCACAATTTGACAAACATGTTTTTGCAAGCACACGCAGTCTGCATTTTGTATTCCTGTTCAATTCAGTTTTTTCTAAACGGACCAGTTGTGCTGTGTTATGCATTATTTAGCAGTTGTTAAAGATAAACAAGGGGGTATGTTTCTCCAAGTGCACACGAGTGAAAGCCAGGCATTATGGACTAGAGTGCAACAGGGTTGGAGGGCGTTTTTAAGTAGTATAGAGCGCTTTTCAAGGATACACGTTAGAAAGAACAGCGATTGGGTATCATACCACAAAGGCATAAGAAACACTGCGAGGGACATTTGTAACGGTAAGGCATCTCAGATTCATTAAACATGCTGTTGATAAAACGTAATCGAAGTAATAATAATAGAATGTTTATCATGTTACTAAGTTATATACATATATATATTCGGAACCAAATCTATAGAACATTTTCTAAAAGTTAAGAATGTAAAACACCGCGCGTAAGTGACAGGCGCAAGAGCCGCATCATTTAATGATGCCCATTACGCACACCGTTATTGGCATGTCATCAGTCAGTGTCTGTAGTCTGAACTGTAACTCACCATGCAGTGGCACAGAAACAAAGTTCTGCTTTAATTAGGAACACTCTCTGATTTCAGCTGAATGGTACTTAAGGCCACAAGAAAGCTCAGCAAAATCGCATCTTACATGAAATAAAAACGCTGACGCTGTTGAGACATGTCAACCTTGTCATAAAGCGCAGGGAAAATTGCTTAGTTTAAGGTCTAGCGTCTGTGCAGTTTTTTTTTACATACCCACTGCATTGCAGAAAAGGCCTGTGATGTGACTTGAAAAAGGTTTCAGAACCTGCACATCATATCATCCAAAAACCTGTTTGTTTCGCAAAAGCATGTAACACTCTCTAACATTACTTTCATGGAAAGACTGCAGTGCTAAATTTCCAATACACCTCTTAAACTGGTAATTTTTCATAATATAGTCGCCTAAAGTACTAGGTACTATATTCTTCTATGCAAGTTCTTTCAAATAAATGATAATCGAATCTATGTTTCTGACGTATTTTTGAATAGACATGCTTGTGATCTAATGACTCGAGAAATCTAGCATTTGTTGAATTCAATGTTTCACTATTTACATCAGCAACAATTATAACTGCTATTATTATTAATGCACAAAATATGAAGTAGTCTATATAATTAGCTACTTAACGAACACGAACGAAAGAAAAATCCTAAAACTACACAGATCACAGCTAAAATGATCCTGTACGTGCTGAATTTAACGTAGTGTAATGACTTTTGTTGATGTTGTCGTAAGTAAGTGTCTTAACTAAATATTTGGCTATGCTAAATAATAATAAATATAAGCAGAGCTATTAATGCTAGCTTCGGAGACGGCTGCTGGTATTAATATATGGCGCGAGTAAACATTCCACGTTACTTGGATCCCATCTGTCATCTCTTACTTTAACAATCTGCATCATCGGGAAATTAGATAATGGTATTAACACAATATGATGATCAATGAAATACAGGTATCCTACGTTACCAATGTATGGCTAAATAGTGAACTTATTCTGATCGTCACAAATTCAGGTATTTACCTATATTTTCCATTTGTGACACACTGATGAAACTATAACAATGCAGTAAAATGAAGCAATGGAAAACACACACTGAAAGGATTTTGGATGTTGTGTGTGTGTGGTGGGGGTATGTCAGTGACAGGCCAAATCAAGGTACTCGTCTCGCCTTGACACTGTTTGTAAACGGCATGTTTCCACGGATCATTTTGATCAGAGCTTCGCAGGACCTGCGCTGCTCGTCTGCACGGTGATTATTACAATGCTGATGAATGGGGATCGCGTTTCGTCTAATAGCCGCCCCCTGTTTTGACAACCTCCCACAGCTAACCGGAGAGCGCGCAGCCGCGACCTCCACTAATTGGACTGATTATTGCAAGATGTTTTTTCCTCTCTCGAAAGCGCAGGGTGGCGGCAGTGCGCGGCTTCTCCGTGGCTTGCACCACAAGACCTGATGAGTTACATTCTTTCAGACATGTCATGTTTAGCGGGAATAGAAGGAATTAAACCCAGACGTGTGGTGTCAATGCGCGGTTCAGCGGAAGCAAAACAAGACACCCATCGTAATTAAAAACTGAAATGTATTAACGTTTCCGCGTGAATAGATAACCAAGTTAAACTCAACAATAAAAAAGACTTAGTCGACATAAGTGTGCATAATGCTGCCAATCATGAAAGACTTTCTATGTATTTCCTAACACAGACTTTACAAAATAGGAAAATTTATAGGCCTAAATTTGACACCCTCGTGTCTAAAGTAGCCTATAGCTGCACACACAAGGTCTTACGTTTTTAAAGGTTTTGTAAATGGGTCAAATTAATGTTGAACTTGAATATGACAAAAGCAAACTAATTTATTAATATTACAGCCTATCGCTACAAGCACACTTTGTACATGCCATTACATTTCTTTAAAAAATAAATAAATAAAAAATAAATAAATAATAGCTATAATTCTAAATACTAAATATGGTCATTTACTCTCTTTAAATAGAGAATGATGATGGCGCCCTTTAAGCAACAAGTGCTTTTTTTCAAATGCGGGCTTGGTGGCGTAACGGCGGGTTGGTATTATAATTAGTGAAAGACATTTCACCCATTGTGTCTGTCTCCGTACATTTGAAACTATTAGGAATATTTGTGGTCATTGGTGGACAACTTTTTGCGACGTGCACAGTGTTCCCAGGAGACTGGACTCGCGCACGAGGCGAATCTCAACGGGAACAGTAGCCTGTAGTTCTTAACGCCGGGGAGCCAGTACGCTCAACTCTCTAGAGAAATGCAAATCAAAGATTAGCTTAAATTGCTGGCCAAATCTAGGTTGATTTCTTTTTTTCTTTTTTCTTTTTTGGACAATAGCAGTATAGCCTACAAGATGGCAGTAATAAACACGACAGAAAATACCTATGCATATAATTTACTTAATAAATATTAAAACCATCTGAAGGTAAATTATCATTGTTTGAGCATACACTTGAAATAAACGAGAAGACGGCTAATCTATAGCTAAAAATGGTATCAAACTAGGCAAACCCACTGCTGAAATTTCAGTCGGTGTAGGACATGGACATAAAATTATTGTTTTGTTTTTATTTTTATCTATTTTGCGTTAACTCCGAACGTATAGGTCTGGTTGGCCGTACGTGTGCATAAATATCAATTGTCTGCAGCATTTTAAAAAATATTGTAGTATGACATACGATAGGTAGTTTTATATTTAATAGAAATCGTATGGTACCTGATATCTCAGCAATTATACAAGTATTCAACGTGTGCATCGGTTATTGACTTATAACCAAGTGGGCTGTTATAAAACATCCAGCTGAAAATTGTGCAGATTTACACATGAACAAAAGATCAGCATACTCTCTCAGAGATTACATAACTGTATTTATCAAATAAATAAATAATAAAACACCAACAGCTGTATGAAAGCAGGCAGAAGGTAACAGGAACACCCAGACAATTCTTTACTGTTGTCCTAGATATGAACTTTATGCCTGATAAAGGTTTATCTTTTTGATTAAAGTATTTTTTTTTTTTTTAAATGAACTCATACTGTAATTCACAATTCTGTGTAGCCTAAATATAACAAAGGATTTTGTCTGTTAAGGACAAAAATTGCTGCATTTGTAGAATAAATAAGATATATGAAGCCACATATTGTAAAGATTATGTGGCAGTTGCTTGCACTTTGAGTAGAAGTGTGTACAAACGTTTACATATCATTGGCTCTACATGACTATGATTTAACACAGATCATCAGGTTGAAGAAACACCTGTAAAAAACAGAAACTTTGTTTAGGATTTAGTTTGATCTTATTTATACTTTACTACTCCTTCACAATTGGATGATAGCAATAATACAATTACAGATTCAGTCAACTCATTTAAATGATTGCTCTAAAATATGAATTTGGAACATTCTAAAATATATCTTTAGCTATTTAAAGTTATACATTAATTTCTCAATATTGTCTATAAAGTGGAAACATGATGATAACATATGACTGGATTTAATAACTAAATTATATTAAATTTTGAAATAGAGTTTTGACAGGATGGGACTGCTGAAATGTGGTGGCTTGCTGATGTTGAGAGAGTAGGATTTTATAACAGAGAAAGGTTTTTTTTTCAGTTTGAATAGAACTGATTTTGAAGAAAAAGAACATGTTCGCGGGTCACCTTTAGTTAACCAAACCTACCATTACATTTACTTTTATACACCTATTTTATCATTTCTGGTTAGGAAAGAAGCACTGAATAGTATTATTTCATTATTAATTTAATAGAAGTAATTTAACGAGAGACTAATTTTAATATTGTTACAAAGCAATAATGGCTTCAATGAGAACATTTCTAAAATGGTTTAATTTATTAAAGTGAGTTTTTATTTTCTATGAGATCAACAAGAAACCTAACACTGGTTAGTTTTCTCACATAAAATAATTTTGATAAAATACCTTTCATTACTGCCACCTCGGTTTATAAACAAGAACTACAAAAACATTCTATATTTAAAAAAGAAAAAAGTATTCCAATGTTAATGCATGTCGAATTAACCATACTGTCTTGGCTAAAAACTGAAAATCCCAGATTACATTTCATGTGTGACTGGTATATGAAAGACAACCAAACTCAAGATACAAAAAAAACTACAGTACATGCTTTAGCATTTGATATCAGCCATAGTGTAGTTTTCCCAATGATGTCTTTTGGCCACAGGATGAACATGAGATTTTGTGTGTGTGTGTGTGTGCGCGTGTGTGTGCACATGTGCTGGGGGTCTTCATGCGGACAGTGGAATTACTGTCAATTGAATACAAATTGCTATAATACCATCAGTCCAGGCCACCCACTCTCATACGCACAGAGCTGATGGATGGCTACATGTGTCCCTTCCAAAAGAGAAAGCCAATCTATAATGTTCCAGTCTATCACTTTCGCCTTTTCATTGATATTTTATTGTGCAAAGGTTTCTTCGAATTAATTATTTTATTTAAATTTTTTAACTGTGTTTGATCAGAAAAGGCAAATTCTAAAGAATATACTGTAAACATAAGTCAGTATACTCACCCTTTGCTAGCCTTAGTGCTTTACAACACATGATAGACAGCATAATGCCTTATTGTTTGACAGTTTATATTGTTAATGTGACAAATGTAACCATGGCTTATGGAAACGTTAATTTCACAAAAGACAGACATCTGTTAGTAGCTGGTACAGACTGTGTAACTATGCTGCCCTCTTTGTTACTTATTTCGCAAGCACAAGTTAGAAAAAAAAAAAACAACAACAACACTGATATTACAGGAGATGTCTTTTTTGTCTTCATGTTATTGCATTTTACGTTTCAGACCACACACCACAGTTACTTCACAAAAACGTGCTGCAGAAAAATGTCAAATGTTGTAGCAAAATGGTGACATTTCATTTTGATCAGATAGCTAATCCAACCAATTCAAACAGTTATTGTACATTGCACTGCTGGAAAAGTTTTATTCCTACAAGCCAACTCTGAATCGAATTGTGAAACAAATATGAAAAAAAAAAAAAAAACAGTGCGTGTGGCAGCTGGAGCAGACGTTTGGACAGTAGAGCGGTCCTCAGCAGTCACGCATTAAAGAGGACTTTACACCCACAGGTCAGGGCAGATTAAAGGCCTGATGGCTGTGAGATGTTGCACAGTAGAAACAATTGTCTGTATGTGTTACAAATCACCCAGAGGAGAGCCAACAGCTGGATTTACACATAAAATATATGCTTTAATTACTACATTAGAACTTATTGTAAAAAATATAATATATGGTCATGCTTCACAAAAGAGAAGCATTTCAGGAAAAAAAAAAAAAATCTGTTATATAAAAAATATATATAATTAAAGGTTTAACTTTTCCACTTTATAGGTGGTCTTAAGTAGTACTTTTTGGTTACTAAAACTAATTGTTTGGTACATTTGTTTATATTTTTTTAAATACCTAATAATTTCTGTAATTAACTACAGTGTTGACCCATCCCTTATACCTTAACCTAACCTTAAACCTACCAATACCACCAAACCTGTCCCTAACCTTACCTGTATCCCACCTAAGTGTTATGCAATACAATATGAACACAACAGGTACATTGTACTTATTATAATTTGTTTTGATGCAAGTACAGTAGTTGAGGCGTAATGGTTTAACAATTATATCCCATTTAATTACACCTTTGAAGTTACCATTCAAAGACTCAAACTACTTTGAGATAAAACCTATGGATAAGTTATTTATGTTCCTGTATGAAGTTACGGCGGAGTATCAAATGCACTACATAAAAAAAAATGAAAGAAGAGCATTTGGATATTTATTGTTATCCAGCATGCTTATGGCTTCCTGCAGACCCCTGTCGGAGTCTCACCTGAGGGGGACCGAAGCGGGGGTCACGATAATGTTCTGTCAGCCAGCCATGGCCCATGCTGATATAGAGACACTATGCCAAAGCCGTATTTACATCAACTACATTATTATTATCAATAAAAGAAGAAAGAAAGGCAGTATCTCAGTCCAGAGAAGTGTCTAAGCAGCTGTTCAGAGGCTTACTGGCGTCCTGTGAAGGACCGATAGGAAAGGGTTTGGTTTGCACTGGAGATGTACAGTTCTCCATCTCAAATTAGGTTTTGACATGTTTAAAGGGATAGTCACCCAAAAAAATTCAATTCTGTTATCATTGACTCACCCTCATGTCATTTCAAACCTGTGTGAGTTTTTTTTTTTTGCAGAACATTAAAATCTGTCCATACAATGAGGTCCAATGTTGTTTTTGACTTTTATTTTTACAGCTGAAACATTCTTTAAAATATGATGACAATTTGGCTTTAAGTTTCCACATTTGTGTGGATACTAAACATCAATATTGTCCTCTAGAGACAATGGTTTTGATTTCAGCGCCTATAGTAAGCAACACCTCACAGAACTGTCGAGTCAGCAGAATACAAGGTACAACCAATACTGGTATCGGCATGTCCATATTTGTTGAGATAACCTCACAGTCGTGAAGAGTTTGACCTCTAACACAATATGAATGATGAACCGATACAGCTCTGAGAGGAACTTTAATATTCAAAGAGGGAAGTGACTGGAACCGGGTAAATTTTAGGGCCTCTAATGGCCAATAAACCTGGATGTTCCTCTCCCACCACCGCAGTAAAACACAAAGGTGAAATTATTGAGAATTAGTACATTCTTGTGTCTTTTAAAGGGTCAGAGGGGTTCAGACTCAACATGCCTATAGAACACATGCCTTCCCTTGATAAAAATCACTTTTCAAGAAGCAGACACAGTGCAGGCTTGCACATTAAAACACATTATATATACACATACACCCAGCCATGTACGTGGGGCTGTGGCGTTTCCCAGCTGACCTCTCTGTTACAGGCCAGCTGCTTTCTGCATTCATCCTGCTCTCCAGTTCCATCCTGATATTTCCTCTCCGTCTTTGAATAATAATCCTAAAGCGACCAGAAAATTAGCATTCGCTTTCCGTCAAATGACATCCACAGTTCCCTTTTTAAAAATGCACAGATCGCAAGCGGTCTTACTTTAGTAACACTTCAGCGGTATGAGGGTGGAGGAGGGAGCGTAGGGTTCATTAACGCTCCTCTGAGCGAGAGGGGTACTGTCCTTCTAATGGTTTCTTTGGATGCCATATGTCCTTCATGTCAGCTAAGATTCTACAGTTACAGTTCAGGTTAGTGTGAAAGACAGACAAGTGGTATAATAAGAGGCCTCGGGGCTTTTTAAGTAGATCTCTCCATCTTGCATTACCATCAATAAATTCAACCCTGCAATAGTGCTAAATTAGGGGCCCTGTTCTCCTGTAACTGTACTTCCAAAGGTGTCATTGTTCAGAGGCGCATTAGCAACCCCCTGCACAGACTTGCAGTTCCGCAATTAAATGGCCACTTCTTCAACAAATGCCTCCTCTTCTTGGGTCACTGATAGCGAACGGCTCTGAAAACTTTATATTCCCTGATGGGGGTGGAAAAGCAAGCACAACATTGGAGTTTGATGTTTTGGCAAACTCATTAATGCTCTGTACTTTGGGGGGGCGTTAGGGTGTTTATTGCAGTCATGGGCATTTTTAGTATCAAGGGTGTTATTTCCTGGCCTGCTGCGGTTTTCGTAAGCCTGTAAATTAACGTAGATACCAGGGTACTGGATAAAAAAAATTATTATATAAATTAGAATGTAATGTTGGCTTATTTTAAATCTGAAATCCTCTAATGCACTACAATTAGTTTCCCTTACATTACATCCTAAAAATACATATTTACAATCTGTAGGATGAAGGAAAGAAAAAAACAATTATTAATAATAATAAACATAACACAGTGATTATACCATCAATTGAAAAACAGATTTTTACACTTTATCTAGGTCTTGACACAAATATGGGATTAATAAATTATGGGCAAAAGATCAAAAAGCAAAAGTTAAATTGCACATTTTTATTTATACTTATTAAAATATAATTCCAACAATAAATTTAAATAATAAAATTACATGCATTTGAAATATTATAACAACAACAACTATTAGTAACACTCTAAAGTGTCATTTTTTTAACATTATTTAATGTATTAACTAACATGAACAAACAATGAACAATACATTTATTACAGTATTTATTCATCTTTGTTAACATTAGTTGCACTCATTCATTGTTGGTTCATGTTTGCTCGCAGTGCATTGACTAATTTTAACAAACACAACTTGTGATTATAATAATGCATGAAATGTTGAATGCTGTTGAAGTATTGTTCATTCTTAGTTCATGTGAACTAATGTTCTTAACTAATGTACCTTATTGTAAAGTGTTACCCAACTATTATTATGGTTGCACTTTATTTTACAAATATGTAATTACATGTGCTTACATTATACTTACAGTGTAAGAAAGTACTGGTAATATAAAGTATGTATAATGAGGAACAGGACTGTAAAATAATTACTATAATAAAAATATTTTTGTGCTGTAAACAGTTGTTTCTTCTGGTAATAAGCACTTAAAACCTCTCTTTTGGATCAGCAGATTTGTAGTTTTTGTCCGGTCTAATCTAGTCACTAATTCAATCATTTAGGACTGCTTGGAACAGGAAAGGAAGACATTGACTTAGTTGAGAAAAGCGTAAATGGAGGGTTATGCAAGTCAATACTAATTTAATGAAGACAGGCCTTCACCTGTTTTTCACCTTTTAAATTCGCCACAGCTTTCAATGCTGCATTTATTAAAGACAGGATCTATTTTGTTTCCTTGATCTGCACGTTTTAAAAGACAACATTTTTTGAGACTCTGCATACAGAAGGGCTTGTTCTGTCAGGGCTTGTTCTGTGAGCTGCGAAAGGCCTCTGTGCAGGTTAGACAGAGTGAGAACCGGCCTTTGAGCGAGGCCTCCAAGAGAAATAAAAAACACTCGCTCCTCATGCTTTCGGTCAAACATAGATTCATCCGAGAGGAGGCTGGCAACTCGCCTAGCTGAAGCTCAAGCGGCTCGCTCAGGCAAGCTATCAGAGGCGACCACCACACCAAACAAGCAGGCACCGGATGTACCAGATGGCGGAGAGTGGGAAGGCGGACACAGAACCGATCACAGGAAAGGTCAGGAAGAGAACGAAGGAACAGGAAATGACACAGGATCTTCTTTTTGAGAATCTGTATGCTTTTTTCAATGGCTGCAACCGAAGCTTCGCTGCCTTTTTCTGATGAGTGACAGGCAAGTGGAGGAAAGCTGACATTGTTGAAGTATGAATTTCCCTGCATGCGTTTTTTTGCAAAACACTAAGTCGGATCAGTCCCTCTTGATTGGCAAGAAGGGCTTGTCCTGCGTTCGACCTGCCGGCAGAACAGGGGGGTTTTATTGGCGAGTCAAGTTCAATTTATAAAAGCTGTTCAACTTAATTCACAGGATTTCATTCCAAATACACGCACTGGGATTAACTCGAACACACTTACTATTGCAACTATAACGTTCACACAAAAAACAGCAAATCTACAAGTATTTAGAGAGCATATACAGGAACAGACAAGAAGTACACGTAAGTAGAGTATATGGAGGTGCCGATGCATTGTACATTTCACATGATTCGAGACCAGATGAAAAGGCAAGAGAGAGCAAAAGGCATGTTCTGTGTCTGGTCTTGATCCCGGCCTAAAGGTGTTCCTCCTCTTGCGCTCTCTAAGCAAGTTAAAGAGCTCAGAGCTGTTGTGACATCTCAGTGATTGATAGGTAAAACGAGACCCATCCTGTAATAAAAGCAAAGTCCATGCAACAAAAGGCAGGATTTTTAAATCCTAGGTCAATACAGAACATTGATCCCACAAGAGGGACAGCAAAGGAAAAAGGATAAACCCTGGAGAGAAAAAACAGAAAGAATCTGTCATGAAAGCAAGAATGAAGTATTACGTGAATAGTCGTTTATGTGAGTTGGTCATCTGGATAATAGACGGGGCACTGCAGAATCATGCTGACCAGATATTCTATAACCCTCTGACTATAAAATCCAGGTCTGGAATCAATCTGGGATTTTTATAGCTGCCCTGTGTCTGCTCTCCGTTGTTTTATCAGTGAAAGGATGATACATTTTTGCGCTCTACCTGCTCACATGCACCTCACCGGAGGGCTGAAATGCTACAGCAGTAATAAATAGTAGTCATAGCTTTAGAGCCTGTCATCAGCGTTCAGTCTGGTCTCTAGGAGTTCACTGGTTCAAAAACAGTTCTGACCACTCAGAAGACATAAAACAAGTTGGATTTTACCCATCCATACATTCATTAGTTGCCTGACAGACTTCACATGCACCATTATCATTTTCCACATACTTAGACTGCCTCAGAATTATGAATCACGTCTCGACTCCTCGACTAAACAAGTGCGACAACACCTACATGTCTTCCGAATCTATGTAACAGCAGCATGCGATCACTGAAGCAGACCTGCTCCTGGCTGCGGTTTTCAACCACAGAATCGCACACATGCACGCACCCACACAGATGTCTCATTGTTCCTTAGTCTCTTACCCGGTCTGCTTAATTAAAGCTGAACTGCGGGAATGTCCACACAACGGCGAGTGAAAAATCATTCTTCTTTCTTCTTCTTGGCCAGTCTCTGTCTTTCATCAACCTGCTCCGAAAATCAAGCCTCCCCCTCTGTACTTAGTCTTTAATAGCATGCAACAAATAAATTGAAGATGAAGACCAGTTTTATTTCTTGTTTCATATTTTCCGATGCTTTCATGACTTAGAACTAGTCTGGGAAGTGACATTTTTTTTCTTATTATTTTGGTTTCTCTCCATTTCTTTTTGCCATTGCTGTTCTAGTTCATCCAACACCAGGGTCAACCTACAGCTTGTCTGGTGGTAAAGGTTATCTTATCAGCTCATGTTCAGTTAGAGTGACCAACTCAGTGGGTGGACTGAGGTATTTGTAAAGTGATCACTGCACTGGAGTTCTAGTTCACAGAGACAACAGACCATCTGCTGCTCATCCAGTGTGCCTCGTGAGTCAGCTAACACTTTGACACCAGACTCATCCACAACAAAGAACAGTTTAACAAGGTATCAGGCATGCCAGGTGTGATGACTTCACGTGTAGCGGGCATTTGTAAATACTACTTCAATTTTCTCATTTGATAAGGCACATGTTTTAAAGCTATAATTCATTTATCAAAATTATAACCACAAAACTGCAACTGTAACCTTATTTATCAAAAGAATTCCCATACTTCCTTTGACACTACATTCATTTCGTGAGCAAAGTTAGTCTGGCCAAGCTGCCGTGTTAGAGCATTTCAGATTCCCAAAAAAAGTGGGAACGACTGTGGCGGGTGTAACGCGATGACACCGCAGTTCTGCGACCATACCAGCTTTTAAACATGGCGTGTACCGAGCAGCAACAATCGTTCGACTTTGCTGTTGCAGCTGAAATTTTCATGACCGGTTTTCTTTGAAAACGGAGAAAAGAAAGTAAAGAAAGTAAAGACATTTTCCTACTGCTTTAATGAAGCTAGCTACAATTGGTTACGGTGTCTTCAAGTTCCGTCGCTATACATACTGTACGTCATCGGAATGAGTGGTCTGATTGATTGTAGATTCGTCCAGTAGTATACAGAGGCATCTGATGGACACAGGTTAAGCCCGCCTCCCAGAAGGCGGGTAGTAAAGTAGCTTGGCCAGACTGAGCTCCTATGAGCTTTATGGTCGCGGAAGCCAGGCTACAAAAGAATATAATTCACTAGGGTTTCACGAAGAAACTAAATTCTGGAGCGAATTACTGGCGTTGTTTGAAGCTGTGTTGGGTTTGATGCACGTTCATCAGTGTAAATTGGTCTCGTTGGCCAAAATCTTTTAACACAATGAATCTACATCAATAATAAATAAATACATCAATAGAAAACAATGACTCATTCTATAGTTGAGCTTAAAATATTAACATACTAACAAAGTTTGAATGTGAATAAGCGCACATTTAAATATTACAACAAAAATCCTAAATGTGCTGTTCTATAAATCATTTTAAATGAAAACACAATTCTGCAGAAATATTTTGCCATATAGGTGATAGGTGAAAGATTCTGTCCCATTTTTAATTAGAGAGCAGGTGTTTTCAAATGATAAGCAAAATGTAAAAACATGTACGTGCATAATAAATGCAAGTGAATAGTAGCTAAGGCCACCTAATATATAGCGGAGCCAAAGATTCCAACCAATTTACAATCTAATTTACATTACAGATAATGTTAGTCTATAGTAGACAGCAATAATAGCCTCTTCAGACAAGAGTCCATGTTAATGTTCTCAGCAGCCACCTCCACTGGCTGGAGAAGATTTTCCTGCTCATATGGATTTCTATCATAGAACAAAAAGAACGCGGTCAACTACAGTAACACAGACCTCAGCTGAGAAAAACATCTCATTGGCCTTCCTCTCCCTGCTTTATGGTACTCTACCTGTAATATAAACATCATTTTGATGAAAACCACCAGTTAACTAAAGTGAGGCTATTTTGCTTCATTCTGAGGTTCAGAATTGTATGTGATAAAAATGACACTACTGTGACATAACTGTGACATAATACTGAGAATTGGTGTAAGAACACTGCTATGGCTTCTGGTAGTGCTTTCCATGTGAATGCAAAAATGAAAATTTTGGGGGAAAAGGAAACTTTAAACTAGAAACTTTTAAACAAATTAAAACAAGATGAAACAAGAAGAGTGTCTTAGTTTTTAGCAGATGAAGGAAAATCTGATATAAACATGAAATTAAATCATCATGATCTTTTTTAAATGCATGTTATTGATCTAGTGAACAAGTCACCCATGCATCCATTTCCTGTTTTTTAGAAATAGATTTGTAATTTTAAATCAACTCAATCTTTCAGTGAAACTGCAGAGACATACGCTAGATTCCTCCAGCCATTTAACCCTCTCCTCTTTCTTATATTTAACACAAGCTTGTTTTCAGACCAGCCTCCTTATTCTGATGTATGCCACATCGCGAAAGAGACGATCGTTCACTTCAACCTTTACAGCAAGTTTACACACGGTAATAATATACACTTACTAATCCACACGAATCTGTAAAGTGAAATCTCCTCACACAGATTATCTAAGTCTCATCTCTGTCTCTTCACAGCAGCTTGACCTGCTGGTTAGCATCTGTTCAGGCCCTGTGAGGCAAGTGCTACCGAAACACTTATTAAAGTGGACATTAACAAGGCGGTGCCCCAGCCAAATGCCTTGTAACTTGGACGAGCAAGGTGTCGAGATCATTAATTTTAACGGGGAGAGCCGATAATAATCTCATTGGAGCTCTTATTTTACTCGCATCGCTCTCCTGGGCTGGACTATACAACTGGGATACAATGATAAAACGCTCAAAGTATCAAAGCAACACAGCTTGAAATCATTACCTATCAGCATTAGTTCAAGCTCTATTACAGTACACAGAATGCAGATTCCCAATTTTTTTTCAGGAATTTTAATTGACTAACATGAAGGTGGTTTTAATTTTTCCCCAGCCCATCTATCTTTTCCCTCACCATCCTCGTATCTACCTTTCTGCTTCTATGGAACGATAAAATCGTCTGGATTTAAGTTATGGCAAGTTTTTGAAGTGCTACAGGCGCCCGTAAATTTGGCGGGCACCTTTGGGAGCCGTGGCGGCGGAGCTGGCCGTGCCACTATTTCATAGCCTGGATGATTCACGGTTTTCCATGTCGTTCCCACAGAGGTCTCGTAAATCTAAACTCATGCTGCCGTCATTTGGGAACAGGGGGCCGGCGAGCAGGGGCCCAAGGGCCACTTCACATGGGCTAACGCTTTTGGTCATTTCACTGCTCTTCACATTTCATCTAGGTGATCCCTTCCCAGCCAGACAGGCTTCGGGCTTTGGTGGATTGCAACCCTAGAGATGTCACAGCGACTTCGCCCACGCACACGTCTGGCCTCGCTTCTGCCTCTCCAGCAGCAGCTGTCCTACACGCTCGTAAAAATCATATTCCTATTAAGTTATAAAAAGGTTTTGCAACAAATGCACCATTTCATAGGCTTAAAAGAGAGGGAAATGTCAGTGGGAGAGTAAAACTGAGTTACTGCTTCCAGTCTGACAATGAGCAGCAACAAGTAACTGATAGAAAATAAGAAAAAGAGGATAAGAAAGAAAGAAAATACAGCAGGACAAGCCCAAGAGGGGTGCGCATGGTCTTTGTCCGTTTCTTGCACAAGCTCCTGGGCTCCTTGTTGTAGACACCTGTGCACGTCTAATGTTTCAGTGAGTCTGTAAAAAACAAATGCACAGCTCCGATCTCTTAATCCGCGTGGCTCCGTGGAGCATGGTCACATGATACGGCTGGGCCGATGATGATGGTGGGCCACGGTGGTAGGGGTGCACAAGGGGGGGGGGAGCTTAATCTTTTTTAATTCAAATCAAGGAGGTCCCTGGTGGGACACAGGGATGATACCCTATCCGCTGCAATCAGGCTGACCTCCACTTCGGGCGCGCTCTAAATGATTAATGGAGCTGCCTTCCCACCGGTTTCCACGGCAACCGGTAACCGGATAGCCCACAGGAATTCGGCTGCCCGCCCAAGTGAGCGCCAAGGGAGGAGGCAGAGAGGGGAGCGAGAGAGAGAAAGAGCAAGAGGAAAAAGAGAAATGAAGCAGTGGTACAGTCTGTATATGGGAGAGGGATGGGGGTCGAGAGGGGTAGTCCTAGTTCCAGGAGAGAAGGAAAACAGAGACTTTGGTGAAGATGTGGGGTGAAAGCATAACTTTGTGAGATAGCATGATGAATTGGGATGTAACGCTAGCTGTTTACTATTATAATAATCAGGCAATAGATTAAAAGAGTGTCAAAAAAGCAGCATCAACATCTATCGTCCACACTTAATCGAAGTACAATAATATACACAGTTATGTTCAAGCTACAGCAGGTTTCTGAATCGCCAGACTCCTCTATGTTCAAATACACATTACACAATGTGTAAACAAATATAGATAGGATTGTCTTTCAGATAGTCTTACAAAGAAAACAACACTGAGGTCTGAGGTACTGTTTCGGTCTAGTACGACTGTTAAATAAAAGTTCTAATAAAATAAATAAAAACAGCAGATATGACTAAAAAATGTAAATTGCGCCAATATACCAACATGAGATATTATTAGATGTTATATTAACACCACATACAAATATATATTGTTTACAGATAATATAATAATCTTTGAACAAAACGTATATTACAATTATAAAAACTGAAAATATATGTATAGAGTAATATATGTATCTATATAATTGAAAATATTCATATTATGCACACAAATATGGTACAAAAAAAAGGTACAAACGAGAAAGATACGTTGTTAGCAGATAATAGTCTCTGAACAAAATGTATATTACATTTACAAAAACTATTTTTTTTAAATTATATATAGACTAAATATTTTTTTTACATATTTTTTTTACATATGTATGTGTGCTGTCTATATATATATATATATATATATATATATATGTGTATATACACACAATTTATTTATTGACATGTATTTACACATCAAACACACACTTTTCAGACTGACTAGAGCTGTTTACACGCCATTTTTAAAGCATTTCAACAATTAAAGCATGTGTATGTGTGGCTAACAACACAACTGCTGACAAGGCGCCATGCTTAAAATGACCTCTTCGCCTGGCCATCAGACATAACACATAGGCTTTACAACCTCTAAAATAGCCGCCAAGCCCATTGTCCATCCACCCAGAGGGCGATTGATGAGTGAATCCATGTTAACTTGATGGGACCTCTTGTGCTTAAGTGGCCTTTATAGGGCAAGAGGCTACAAGGGGATTGATATCGATAGAAACTCAAGGCCTAAATTGATCTGCCCATCAGGTTCACAGCCAGATAGTGTCCCCGAGTAGAGAGAAGACAGCCATGATTGAACTTCACCGGTCGTGATATTGAACACGGTGGCAGAGGGCAGATTAACAAACAATTGGGAACTACTTAACCTGATGTCTTAATGTTTAATATGTGATTTAATATCTGATTTAAGAAGGGTCGGCTACACATCTAGACAAACATTCTGATTTATTGCACTTGTAACTCAACTGATCCTCCACTCTCGGTATCATCTTCTCAGTATGTGTGTGTTTGTGCGTGTATGTTTGGGAGTATTTGGTGTCAGGCCTATTGTTGTGGTTGAAGGTAAAATCAGCTGCTAGGCTTTCACAGGAAACCACACAGACAGAAAGCGCTCCATACTGCCCAGTCTGTGTATCGAAATACCATCCCTGAGAGTGTGTTGTGGGTGTGTGTGTGTGTGTGTGTGTATTGGAAGACATTCACAGTATCACCGAAGCTATCTGTGTACATGGTGTTGCTTCTCCCGCAACATCCTGTCACTCATCGATGCAGCCACAGTTTTGGATTGAATTTCTCTAAAGTTTTTGCCTCTGATAATGACACAGCTTTCCAAAACAGTAAAAATTCACATTACTTGCATCTACGCATAATGGGTGTTAATCAGTTCTGGATTCTAAACACGTAGGCTAGCTCCAAAAATGTCATTTTACAGCAATCTGCAAATTTGTTACGATAGGGTATTTTTTAAAGCTGTGCACGTGTGTCCTGTGTGTGTCCCGTGTGTGTGCTATATGCAGTGCTGACGGACTGATGCAGTGGGGGTATCACTGACAGACTGACAGGCCAGTAAACCCAATCTGACCTGTTCCTCCTTGCTCTGCTGTGGCCTCCGTCTCCCAGTCTCCCTCAGACTCCAGTTTCCTCTATTTCCTGCACAATCTCGCAAGCCTTTATAGAGCTGCCGCTAGTCACTCACACAGGCAGCTTTAACCCAGAGAGAGTAAGGCAGTATTGACCTCGCCCAGGTTCAGCTCTCTTGTCTTTGAGAACATAAGATGGATGTACTGGATACAGTCTCTCATCAGTCCATACTGTGGGAATAATGACAGCTCATTAGACTGATGTGTTTACGTGACTATTTCAATGCTATGTATTGTATAGACTCGCTTGCGCAGTATTATTATACTGATTATACACTTTCATTGACTTACATTTTTACCCTTTCTCAACAACTCCCAAACGATTCTCTCAATGATTCATTTTTTCCAAACCCTTTCTTTGCATGACACTTATCTGCGGTGTGATTTTCATTTTATGATGCCTGTAATCCCTGATAAATCAGCGTTTGTAATCGCAGGGCAGCTTTGTTTACAGCATTACCGGGGAAACTGCTATTTTTACTGTTCCAAAAGCAGCACCTACTGGCAAAGAATGAATTAGCATTTTCATTCAGAACCAATGCGAAAAGCCAATAAGTGCTAACAATGTGCTAATGTTTTGATTTTGATGTCAACATGCAACGGCTTGCGAATCGTTTTAAAAATGACTTGTTTCAATGATTTAGTGTCGACTATTTCCTTTGAGAGACTACTAATAACTTTATACACTGCGCACTTTCTGATTTAAAACTTTGCAGGACGCTTCATTCACACTGCATTTAATTACAATTTTTTTTAGAATCCATAATATGGGCACAAAGTTTTTTTAGGACAACTTTGATGATTTTTTTTGTTTGTTTGTTTAATTCAAATGTTACATTTTACATGTTGACTACTGCAGTTAAAATACACAAATGAAATTGCATTGACCACAAATATAAAATCAAACATTTAATTCTGCAAAGAAGCACATTTATTATTTATCATTAAATGTATTTATTTACACATATATTTATGATTTGTAAAGACATTTATTAGGTAATGTGTGTCCAAACTTTGGACTGATGTCATACATTTGTTTTTATAGTTTTGGTGTTTCGGGAAAATGTTCCAGCATGGACAAAAGTCAGATTTTTTGTTATTAGTAACATAAGGACTCACTATCATTAAAATATTTTGATACAATTTTTACTTTTTAGTGAAACATATATTTTTTACCCTGTGTTCTGAAGACCTGCCTGGTACCGTTTTGTTGAAATTATGGATAATGATCGTGACCTGTATCCGTAAGGCACAGTGTTTACTTTTACAAACAAGTTTATAAGATGAATTGAGGAATTCAAACAGTGTATACCAATGGGAGCAGAAATGTTTAGTCACAGCGGAATATCTGACACATGTAACTACCGAAGGACTGAGGGCTGCTGGGTAAGAAAACGGACAAGCTTGTGTGGGTGGCTGGAAATACACCAGTTGCAAACAGCAAACAACTAAAATCCATGAGCTGCTGACAAAGTCTGACCTGAAATATAATGAGAAAATCCCCCCTCACGTGTGTCCTACAGCTATGTGCATGTGTCACAGATGTCCGTAGACAAAACTTCATGAAACATTTACAAACCACAGGAATTTGTGTATGAGGCAGCTGGCTTTTAAGACTTTGTACCTTTAAAAGATGCTGAACCCAATTGCTCCGAAAACCGTGCATTTGTCGCAGTGCAGAAACCCTTCATGGAAATACAAAAACAAATACATTTAAAATACGTTTTA
The DNA here is from genome assembly GCA_032361065.1 of Enteromius trimaculatus. NCBI lineage: Eukaryota > Metazoa > Chordata > Actinopteri > Cypriniformes > Cyprinidae > Enteromius > Enteromius trimaculatus. The sequence goes on from JAUMHP010000063.1 coordinate 8,280,832, forward strand.
TACGGTCACAATCATAAATCACTGCAAATCAACACATGCATGTATAGATTAACAATTTAATACTCGGTTTATAGTTTAAACAATGGTTTATAGTATAAAAGTTCTAAAGAGTATAATTTTGCCTTTAAAGACATAATCAACTGTGGTCATACAATGTAATAAATAAAAAGAAAAAAAAAAAAGAAGATGCATTTCAATCTGTTAATTGCCATTTCCTCAATTTCTGAGTGAAAACTCTTTCAAAGTCATTGTTTTCAGTGCATGGATTACCGTGGAGTTCATTTTGCATGGTTTTTAAGGGGACCAATTCATTATGTAGACTGACGCAGATGGATTATTTTTCTAAAAACCTCAGTTTGTGAAAAAAAGTAATATACCTTTGGGATGGCATAAGGGTGAGTAAATGATGAGCGGATTTTCATTTTCAGGAGGAGTATCCCTTTAACTTTTAGTTACACTGTGAACAACCAGAAGTTATAATCAGTCAACAGGCACATAAGAGTCAAAGCGAGCAGTGTGAGAAGGGTTCAACAGTAGGTTTGCCCCCTTTGTCAGAGATCGAGGGGGCCAGTCTAACTGCGTTTCATGATTAATGAGAGAGGGAAATGGGGTCATGTTGTATTAAGAAAATGTGTGTTTAAACCCAAAACCGGCACAGAGCTCTAGACTAATGCATCAGTTATCGACTGGACACCTGAGAGCGAGAGGCTGTTACAGCGGTCCCTACGGCCAGCAGGCCCATCCATCCACACAGAGCTCCCTTTACTTTCTGTCTCAGTCGCTCTCACACTTTCTTCCTTTATAGCGATTTTTTTTTTTTTAGCTCTATTCCACCCTCACTTTCTTGCAATGCCTCTCTCCATCCAACATTTCCCTTTTGTCCATTCTTTCTCTCCTCCATAACACAATAGGCTCTGTATCAGTGTGATTGCATGTTTATAGGGAAGCCATGATGGTTAGCACTCAATCCGCTCTCAATCCCCTCAGTGGACAGCAATTTGATCCTGATGACTTGTTGGGGATACAACGGCATGGCCTCGGGTCCCTACAGCCGTGATTACACTTACACTTCTCTCTGCGTCTACTTCAATCTATGAAGCTAGTAGCGATTACTCGTGCAGATATTTGAGATAAAAGCTCATTTCGTAATGTGCGTTTGAATTATTTTTTAATCATAACCTTGAGATTTTACAGTTATAGGTTTTGTGCTTTCTGAAAAAGCAAGTCTGAAAACAAAAGTCTCACAAATTTGTTTCAGATCTGTTTGGGGTTTGCTCAAGTGAACCATCATTTTGATGCATAGAGTTCATGTTGCAAAGTTTAGCTGTAAACCAAATATGGAGGGTAGATAGCGACTAAACAAACAACGACTGATTCAGACGAGCTTCTCATCCTCAGTGGAGGCCCAAACAAACCAAAGCATTATCGTACTGTGCCGAGATACCCAACAGGGAGTGGAAAAACAAATAATAGAGAACCATGACATGAAAGTCTGTGCTATGGGTTGTCCTGAAATGAAAACCTGACATTTACAAAAGCAGATTTCATAACTGTCTTTTCATCAATATGACAATTACCATAAATTGGTTATGAAGAGTGAAAATTTCTGGTTTTGATATATAGTTTTCCTCCTCGACGGAAACTTATGCTGTAAGGAACAATCAGTATATTCATGTCATAATTAAGTTTGACTAGGACTTCATCAAAGAAGATGATGAACTTGCAGAGGGAGTTTGAAAATCAGATTGTTTATCTTAACTTTTGCCTTCCACCCTACTATCATTATTTCCTGTTTCTCATAAACAAAATGTTAAAAACTGTTGACCATAGGATGACGAGACCTGCTGGACTAGACAACATACAACTTAAAACCACACTGCCAATATATTTAACAGTCTTGTTTTAAGAATTTTTTTCCACGTAAGGAGCATAAATTAAAAGCCACTGTAACCGAAATATATCAAGATCATAATATAAGTATACATTAGTATATCATAATGAAATATATTTATTTTGCTAAACATTACCTTAGAATTGGGTCAGCACAGGCTGAACGTGCACTTATGTGAGCCGGCGCTGAAGTATACAGTATCATATTGATTTGCTCATAGCTGTCTTGCTCTTAGACAGATGATCCTGTTTTATTGGATCATTTCCTCAAACGCTACATTAGGAGGCAGACAGGATCAAAAGCAAACACCAAGAAGGGTCACTGTAATGATTTCTTGTTTTTTGTTTTAAAAATGGGAACATAAAAGAGAAGTAAAATACCGCATAGCAATCAGATCACACAAAATTTGAAGTTATTTCATAATTCAAACCGTAGGCTTGTCATTTTTCAAGTTCATAAACATAATGAAGATTTACAACATAGTCAGTCACAGTATAAATAAATGAATGCATCATTAATATATATGAGTCAGTAAAATAAATATATTGCATTTTCAACAAAAGTATTAATTAGCATTGACAATAAAATAAAATATTATAATTAACATACTAGAATGATCTGTCAAGAATCATGTGACACTGAAGAAGCGCTATATAAAAATTTAAAAAAAAAGACTACAGTAACGACTGCTGAAAATTGAGCTTTGCCATCACAGGAATAAATTACATTTTAAAAAATGTTAAAATAAAAAAAGAATTCTATTGTGATAGAAATATTGTTGTATACATTTATTGTGGTCGAATGGGTCTGAAAGTCACACGCACATACTTTCCTCATTGCTTATGGGTCAGAAGTCAAGCGATCCATCACAACGCGTCCTGCAGAAAAAAAAATCCCATAAATGCATCCTCTCAGGATTATGCTGGGCTGAAGATGGTCTGTTTGATTATGACAGTTAAACCACATCATTATGTTAAACTCTGTTCCTAGATGTGTTAACATTTTTTTCTTCTGTGTGCTGGGTGCAAGGGTCCTGCTGGTTACATTAACTGATGTTTGGACATCTGCTGGGGCTTGGCTCAAGAGTGGGCCTGTCAACGTGGGCTTTAGAAAATCGAGAAATTGCACAAACACTGGGCTGCGCGGTAATAAAAACAAGCTCCCGCTTGCTGCATTAGACCTACATTAGACCAACTGTCCGGCCTCCGTTGATGCATCGATGCTGTTAAGGATATCTTTAGTCAGATACAGTGACATTTTAAATGCCTTCTGGATTGAGCTGAGCAATGTGAATTTTTCCACTTATTTTGCAGCTTATTTTCTTGTCAAAAAGTAAAACTATAGCTGGTGATCTAATAAAATAAAGTTTGTATATATTGTATATAAAAGACACTCAACTTTACAGCTTTTAATAACGTGCATAAAAGCAAGGAGTGAACTAGAGAAATAATAAAGAGTGATGGGGCAATCGTAGCTGCTCTCAGTAGGGGAGTGCTATGGTAGGGCCCCCGTTTATTTAGTTTAAGATTCTGCTGAAAAGATACAGACTGATGTTTTGTCACAAGTAAAATACGAGCCGCTTAACAATATTGTGAAATAGCATAAACGGTGAAATGACCCTTGGAGTAATAACCATCACTCACTGTTATGATGGCAGGCTGATGTGTTCTGATAAGATGTCTTTTTTCTCTGTTTGAGGTCTTAATTATTCCCTGCTTCATGCTAGACGTAAAAGGAAAAGCTAAATTAGCAAACTAAATGGATAATTGCTTTAGAGGGAGATTTGAATAAAGAGGAAGAAATCTGAGCCTTTGGGTGGTTTTATTGCTTCCCATTTCTTTCAGCTATTCTTTACAAACAATGGCAACCATTGATGCTTTGGAGTAATCTTTGGTCAACACTGAAATTGTTTTAACCAATTAGGAACAGGTTATTAACAGACTTTTGCAAACAAATCATTTGCTGCAATGTTTTTTTGTTTTGTTTAGCAAAATCTAAAACTGAGATTTCATTCTTTGGTAATAAAACTGTTCTTTGTTGAACATTAACCCAGCTTAATAAACTGACATCATCTTGGATACATTGTATTGAATATTTAAAAAATATTTAAAATTGTACATAATAGCAATTTCAACTGCAGTTGTGCAATAAAGTGTTTTTTGAACATTACATTATTGAACACCAGTTTCTGATTTTGTCTTGAAGTTTTAATGTTGTTCAATATCTGATGCTTATTGTATATAATAATAATAATAATAATAATAATAATTCGCTGTGATCATTGTGCTAGTTAAGCTGTCAAGCTCTTTGCATTATCTACACATGCTTTTTTGCAATTCCAAAACTTTATGCCTTTCAGTCTTGACACGTTTTATGGTCTCTAAAACCAAAGTCAGTAAGACGGATTTTCAATGTTTCAATAGGATGTAATTATGCAAAATATATGTGCTATGCTCATGAACACGTTACAGTAAAAAAAAAAATGTATCTAAAATTAAGATGAATCTATTTAATCTAATAAATCTATTATAGACAAAAACGGGAATAAAACACTTTTATATTCATATCTTCATATCATATAAAAAACACTGCTCTTATTTTTTAAGATTCAAATTGCCACAGTTTTCCCATCTACATATATTTTGTGACATATCCTGATTCTGTTCACTGCCTCACATACTCTCTGGCTACATTATTCAAAAGTTACAGACAAAGCAAAAGCAATGTGAAATTTCGGCAAAAGCAGTGACAGGCAGAACAGAGTGTTGGTCTGCTGTGGTTCTGGAGAGAAACGTTTACACGCTTAATTTAGTTTCATCAAAATATTGTTTACATGTCTCTGTGGAACTGACAGCGGCAGTGTGCTGTTATTTGAGCCCGATCATTTGTCAGTGCCGTTGTGACAAGGGCACCACAAGACTCCTCAGAAGGACATGGGCTACTGAGACCCAACTTCATATTTCACTGGGTGTGAGACGTATCCATTGGCTTTAGCATTTAAGGTGCCACCGATTTACTGCAGTGGTGCTGCTTAATAATAATAGTCTAAAAAAAAAGTAAAATCCAGTCAATAGGAAAAACAGACAGATCCACACATATATTGTCTTTAGTTCTATCCTCACTTCAACAGCAATAGTCTCAGATTCCAGTGGCATGCGATGACTAAAATAGGTATGCTATTTAATTTATCTAAGAATCAAATAATAAACAGCATGGCAGGTGTTGATTTAAAAGTAGTGCTGTTGCCACCAGGAATACCTTTCAGGTGGCAATGCCTTTCCAAAGGCTTACATATACACACAATATTTGTCAAACATGGGGAAAACTAATAAAAAAAAAAAAATGATTTTGCTCAGCCTTAAGCATATTGACAAATAGCTTGAATTCTCAACGTGATGAAAAAGGGACAAATGTAAGACGATTTCAGTGGACTTATTATAGCAAATTATCTTTGCTTAGGACTGGGTAATAAAACAATGGTGATAATTATTATAAGTTTTTAAGATAAAATGATATCTAGTTTGATAAATGTTCGATATAACATTTACGCTCCAAAATCTGAACGAAACATCTGAACCATGCCACAAGGACTGTTTATCCGCTCAACTCACAGCACAGGTTTATTAGAGCAGATGCGTTCACTCGCTTGGTCTCAGTCACGTGACACTACGAGATCCATTGTGATTTGCTTGAATTAAGTGAATAACTAAAACAGAGTGTGATTTTAACTAGTTTAAGCGAAAACAGTGTTGACAAACAGGAAAAACATTGTGTGCAACCATAAGCTGGATTTCCATCATTTACCATGGATTTAATGTAGTAACAACACTGCATTATAGTATTGGGTAAAAATTGTGAGTCACTCATATCAAATTGTCTTATTATCAATGAAAACATGTATTAAAGTAGTAATGAAATATAATGCAAAAATACATACAATACATGCAAAAATAAAGAAATTAATTTTTCTATTAAGATATTTATTTTGTTGAGGTAAAATGACTGGAAATGTGTCATGATTTGTGTTTGTGATACTTTAACTAAGCAGCAAAAATCTGCAAATAAGGATTTGAAATTTATTGTGATAATAATAGATATCAACTTATATGAAACATTTTATCATGGTAATTTTTTTTTTTTGCCCACATCACCTATCTCTGCCTTTGCTTGAAAAAAAAAAAAAAAAATCAAACTGAGTTAGTTTATATCAATTTCAGTGCACTATTCAGTAATTGAGACCTTGCAGCAACAGCACATTTTACCCGCTTGTTTAAGTGATTCACAGACAGCCTTTCTTGTGCATGTAATCGCCTACAAACCAATAAGAACGCCGGACGACAATGGCATTTCATCCAATAGAGCATTTGCAGATTTGCATGAAATTGCCATTGCTTAGCAAATAATTAATTTATGGACAGTTGCAATATGTATTCCCAACAATTTATTAAGTAATACTTATATTACACCTCAAATGGGAAGTGAATTTACAGTAATGTTCCTTTTAATCCAGTCCACAAACTCATTCTCTGGCATTCACAGCATTACATAGACTAAACGCCCCTATTGAATACTAAATACACCAATCTTGAAGTTTAAGTTCATTGCGAAGAGATAATCTTGTCCAAACCTTCTGGAATCAGACACTATGTGCATTGACCCAGGGTGGGAATTCCCCAGGTTCCTCGACGAGGCCTCTAAAGCCCAGTGACAGTTTGTTGTTACCATATTGTGTAACCTAAAACCTCAAAGAGAGGTTTGTCACTCGCTCACCTTCTCCAGTTGTAAGCCGATAAGGACAGTAATTGACAGCTACACCGCTGGAGTGAATGACTTGAGCTCTTGAGGCCAGGCATAGACTTGAACGGCTTCCTGACAGACGCAGGTCAACGTTTTCTTTTACAGAAAAATTCTGTCATTGTTTTCTTTCCCCCTTCACATGGGAGACTATAATGTTTTCTACATTTACACTGGACGGCTAAACCATCACAAAAAATGTGCCAGCATCTGAATTTTCCATACACTAGATCCAAACATTACACTTGTCTTTCAGCAGGACAGAAGTATGAATATGCATTCAGATGCCCAGCTTATGAGATCGACTGCGTAGCAGGTTCCCACTGCTAAAGAGGCTATACCTTGCAAACCCAGCACCTTTCTGTGCATAGCACGATCAGATCCAGATGGTGTGGGTTATGACCTCCACGGGGCCATGCGAGCTGATATACTGTCACTCAGTGTCTCAGTGTGTATGTGCGCTCAAAAGTGTAAAAGAGAAGACAAGGATGATGTATGTCGGTGTAAAAGGAGTCCATAGACTATAATTGCCACTCTCCTGATATTTGCCTTAATGACAGATCTGTCAGCTAATAACCATCAAGTAAACATGATACTGTAATGACCATCTGTGGTTAAGCGACACATATACAAGACGCTTTTGCTGTGTGTGAACACTACAACACTTTGTAGTTTTGGGGAGATGCTAAACATAAGCTAAATATCGTCAATCGCCTGATAGTATTTCTGAATGCAAAGCACAGGCAGCTTACATTGACAAGCTGTCGCTGATGAATTAAGTACGTGCAAATGTAAAGTAGATACAGTAAAACTGAGATGCGCAGAGGGGGATGTATTTTAGGTAGGAAGGGGAAAAAGTCTGTGGTGAAGGCTTGTACCATTTCTTTCAATTTCTCCTTCCTCTCTCCTCTGCTTCTTTCTTGTTAGGTGATCGAGTTTCTCCTCTGGCCCATCAGCTGAATAGGTGGGGCTTGATCAATGGCAGGAAACTGAAGGATCAAATGGTAATATATCAGAATAAGCCTGAGCCAAAGTCTGCACTCATCTACACACACACACACAGAGAGAGACACTTAAACCTAGACAGAGGCCAGTGTGACCACAGAAACAGTAACCTGCACACTGACACAGAGAGTCGGTAACCTTCATCTGTGCTGTACAAGACCATGGAGACCACAAGCGAAGCATCTCACACACACACACTCTTCATTTTCTACACTCGCTCATAAACACCTTTATACAGTTACAAACCATTGCAGCCCACGGCAAATGCAAATTATTATCATGAATTGCATTTTCCATAATATTATGTGTTAAATTTATTATATTTAATGTGCGTTTATATGTATTCATTTTAATTATTTCTCAAAGTTACCCTCAGGATGCGCGTGACGCCTGGTGGGAATTTGCATAATATTCACACAAGAATTATTTGTAACTCTGTACCACAGATGTAAAGCAATAAAACCAAATTATATTGGTCTCCGCAAAGGACTTAATGCAGGACTAATTATCTCCTAAATTACTCTAATTTAGAGGTTTAGTGATTTGAGGATGATTAATTTAATCACACACATACACACACCTAAAAATTTATCCGTTTGCAATTCCAATCTTTGCAAAGTAATCAATTTTAATGGTTTTAATTCTATTAGACAAAATTTGTAAAAATAAGAAATTGCTTTTATGCCATTCACTCACCTACCAATCAAATAGGCAGTAGAAATCATTGACTTGAAAAGAGAGAGGCATTAAAAAAAGCAATATAAAGATACACAAGATGGGGTGGTGGATGCACTGAAATAAGCAGTGTTTATTTTCTAATTTGTACAAATCAGTTTATGCTAAATGATTGCAGTATTTTTTAATTATTTAATCATTGACCGATCCTTAGATTTTCTACACCGCCTTGGCCTAGTTTATCTTTCAAGAAACGTGAACAATATGTACAATGTTTAGGCTACAACGTGGATGCTTATTTAGCCTCTGTCGGTAGAGGCGGGCGTGTTAAATTGTAAAATAAGCTAAAGCTAAACACATTACTCTCGGTGATTGTTTTCATCGGGGCGGTTAAATGCGGCCATTTCAAAGATAAAGCATTTATACAGACAGACTCTACCTGTGAGCGGTGAGAAGTGATACAGCATACACTAAGAGAAGCCCATTTGTGTTCAGACTCTGCGATACAGATGCTACTGCGCTGCAACCTAACACCGGCTTTTAGGCCAAGTGGACACATTATGCCCTCAGTTTAGCGTGATGCCGGAGGAGCCTGGATTGGTGATTGAGTGTAAGCGTCCGCCGCAATCCCGCTGCCTGTCCATAAATCAGAACCGAACTCAGATTGTGACACGCGTAATAAATTATTATATACAATAACATAATAGGCTATTATTATTATTTTTATTAAACTTTTTTTTTTTTTAATTAAACGACAGGCAAATCACATTAAAACTATTTATTTTCAGTGGTAAACCTTTCACGTGTTTGTTGTTAATGCTTTGGATTTACATTTGACTCCTAAATGCTCTTGTAATTACAGTTTACAAGTTTCAGGAAAAGCCTTCACCACCGAAATATCGCAATCACCAATGTTCTTTATTGCTCCTGACAGCAACAGTGAAATAGCTGTATTAATGCAGAGACTAAACGTGCGCGTGTCAGTCGACTGGATGTTTAACTCGAGCTTCTGAGAAGCGGTTACCCAGGACAGATATAATTGTTTGTTTAATTTGTCTCTGATGCATGAAGCCATGTCCGCGTTCACTAATTACAGTCCAGGTTTTGATTTGTGGCAATCAGGCTTGTTTAATCTCTTAAATCCAGAATAAAAATGAACCAGTTCCGCCTTTTCCATAGACTGCAGCAAAAAAGGGGGAAAAGTGTCACTGGGGCCTGTGCGCTGCAGTATGCGCAACCAATGCGCTGCGCATTATTGAATGCAGAGAGCATAGTGGCTCAGTCTGTTGTGATTACAGAGGTGGACACCCACATGGACAGAGTGTGTGTATGTGTGTGTGTTTGCTGCATTTTTTATGCGGGGAGCCTGTTTAAACCGTTGTATCACTCTAAAAGCAGAGATGAAGTTAAGAAACTATACAAATTCAAATAGTTTAAAAGCCCACAGAATTATTTCTAAACAGTTTGAGGCAACATCAAGTATCTGTGGAATGAAAACTGACGCACTGAAAATATGTCTATTTAAAGTCTGTGCATTATTTTATTGTGGTAAAGATGTCCTTTTTTATGTTCTCCCCATAATTAAAAATGGTGAGAAGGGATATTCACCCAAAAATGAAAACACTGTCACAAAATACTATGTGTAAATACAAATATGATTTACTTTCAATTGTGGAACATAAAAACTGTATATGTATGTGTGTGTATGTATATATATATATATATATATATATATATGTATATGTATCTTCTTAAAAGTAAATCATCTCTTGTGTTCCACACATGCAAGTCAGTCATAAAGGAATAACACAAGCTTGAATAAAATGTAATTTTGTTGTGAATAGTATTAAACAAACGTAGAAATGCACAAATCCTATGCTACAGTCTGTGTGTCTATTAGACAACAGCTCTATCTAATGTAGTATATACACTATATATAGTTTAGACACCATAAATTAATATTAATTATACAGCTTGATGTTATATATCACATTAAAAATAAAAATCTGCTAATTCAAGTACCTAGACCATAGTGAGTATCTATTAAAAACGATTAACATTTATAAGATGGGAAATTTCAGTTTTTAACCCTGTGTTACAACGCTCCCCATTCTGCCCTCAATCTTTTACTGTACATCTGTAAAAACATA
>JAUMHP010000063.1:8291551-8331698 GCA_032361065.1 Enteromius trimaculatus
TATGATATGAAATTTCACTGTGTTACAACGCTCCCCATTCTGCCGTCAATCTTTTACTGTACATCTGTAAAAACATAACAGGATAAGGATTTTCATACCATCTTAATATATTAAAATTCTCCCTCGATAAAAAAAAAAAATAAAAGTGAAAATAAAACAAAAACTAACATTGGCTGGTGCAAATTAGTGTGAAGCACCTTGTACAAAGCACGTTCAGTGAGTTTATGATGATGATGATGGTAATGATGATTATGATGATGGTTAATTGCAGTAGACTGCCTGTTGAAGGTGGCTGGATTTCTGTAGGGTCTACGAATCCCAGGCTGCAGCGAGAGAGGGCTGCGGCCGGTGCGGGTGTAAGGCGTGTAATATATTTAACTATGGTAAAGTAGTGTTTTGAGAATTGGTAATTGCTCACATCCTTCTCTGGCCACGGGGACACTGTCCAGATCTCACCGTACACACGTGTGGGGTTTCAGAGGTGCACGCTTTCAGGTCTGCGTGGCATGCGGCCAAACGCGTCTCTAGCTTGTTTCCTGACATGAAATGTTGACTGACTGATAAGAAAAACAGTAGCACAGAATAACAACACAATCGTGAATTGGCTGATAACCCGGTTATGCTTTTAAGCGACCGCAGCGTTTTCATGTTCACAGCCTGCTCAAGCCCGAGGCCCGACGATCGGACCTGACTTCACACTAGCGCTCTTTGCATAAAAGAGCGTGTCTACAGTCATAATATTTACTTTGATAATGTTTTCACGACATGGCAACTCTGAAGCGGGGATATATGTATAACTGTCTAAATATGACAGTCCATGTGATTTGGAATGTGCAATGAATAAGGCTCCTTTTACCCTCTCTCTAGAACTTGCTCTGAATAAACAAGAGCCTCGGGTCAGGTCCTTCAATGTGTGATCTACTTTGTAGGCCGGTGGTTAAGCGTGACATGCTTGGCCCTTAAAATATACCCTTTTTGTTAGAGGGAAACGGACAGAAAAATATACAGAATTCTCTGTAATTACGTATAAAAGTTTATTTTACTTTGAAGCCACCATAAAGAAGTCTCAGCCGATGGCAGAGCACTGGATGTGCGCGGCCGAACGGGCTTCATGTTGTCTGGAGTAATCTAGCCTCGCGACTGGTTTGAATTTGCTGCCCCGCGACAGCAAAATTGTCGTAATCACAAAGTAAACAGATACTTCCTCTCCTATCAGAGCGAGTCGACAAAGTTAGTGAATGAGGGAACTTTCACTCTTAATTGTTGTTTTCCTTCGTACCCTGATTCAAAAACACTAGCATAATTATTGCAAGTGCTACTTTGATTTTGTAATTTAGTTTAAAAGGGGCTTAAGGTGTTTCAGCAAATTATTCACTTAGGTTTGGTTGTTCTTGCATCCCCTCATGGAAATCAAGATAATATATGCTACTCGTTATTTCGAAAAACAAAGAAAAATCTTTTTGAGGGTCTGAGTTGGTATACTCCCATGCAATTTTTACAATTAAAAAAAAAAGTCTTTAAAAAAAAAAAGTCAACACCAGCTGCATAAACACTCAAGCAAAATTGTATAATCAGTTTGCTATACTGTCTCAAATTAAAACAATACATTACACGTGTTTTTACATACACTGTCAATGTCCGCTCTCAGCATTTACAGTAGTGTTCTTACAGGAATGGCTCACATCATGTCCTTCTAGAGTTATTAATTCCACCACATTCCCCATTTCAAAATCCAACTTATTTTTTCCACCTAGAAATGGAAATATATGATTGAAACCAATAAGTAACTCAATATACACAGACTGTAATCAGAGGCCTGTCATTATAGTCGCTGCTTTGCCCAGAGAACCAGATTCGGTGGTTATGTAGATTTAATAGGCTTTGTTTATATAGCTTTGGGAGCTGGTAAATTATTTTGTGAATTGTGTTTATATAATTAAAAAATACTGCAATCATTTAGCATAAACTGATTTGTACAAATTAGAAAATAAACACTGCTTATTTCAGTGCATCCACCACCCCATCTTGTGTATCTTTATATTGCTTTTTTTAATGCCTCTCTCTTTTACTCTGTCTCTTTTTCCAGTCATAAAATGGTGCCAGGTTGCGACATGAAGGCAGGGGCCATGAAACCATACCCTCACCATCAGACTGTACAGTAGAGAGACAGAACCACACTCCCGGTGTAAGCAGGGCATAAAAAACACTGCTGCATGATAAGGAGCTGCGCAGGGACTTTGAACATTTTATTAGTATCTATAAAAGAGGCACAGGACGAAGGACACAGTGTCTATAAAGCCCTAATGGAGGATCAATTAAGATGGTCAAGCGGCAGAAGGAGACTTTTACAGTGTAGGGTTTTAACACTAACCTTGTCCTTTAACTTTAACATTAAAACCATAAGGATGAAAAATTCAGCCTAGTTTTCATTCCACTGCATTACCAGTATCTTCTGATCACAACAGTAAAAAAACGTTAGTTTGTTTGTTTGTGTAAGAATTTAAAAGTGAGTGGTGAAGCAGACTTTCAAGCACAGAATAAAATTACATAATATGCTACTCTGTCTTTCACACACACTATAATCAGATTTTATAATATTCTTTACTTATAGGCTTTAAAATTGAACATCTAATATTATATACATATATATATGATTTAAATATATATATTTAAATATATGCATTTTTTTTTAATATCTAAAAAGGTTTTCCTACTCTAGGTTTGTTAGGTTTGTTACTCTAAAATATAATTAAAAATTTTAAAAATTGTGTATTAGAAATAGTGTATTGGATTAAAAAAGAGCCATAAAAATATTTGAAGAATATACGTACTGTAGAAACGTACTGTATAGACAATAAAAAAAAAATTATGTTTTGACTGAAAAGACCAATATTTACTAATCAATAAATATCATAAGATCTGTATTTTTAAACCTGTGTGCATCTGTATCTGCATATATATATATATATATATATATATATGCAAATTACCATTTTTATTGCTGAAAAGTATTGAACTTTCTCCCTTATTCTACTTTACAGATGTGCATTTACTTTTTCTTCAGCCTGAGGTTTATTCATGACACATTTTTGTGTGCTTTTATATTTGCTATAAATAGAACTTCTTATATTAAAAACAAACACTCAAGCTCTGCCCATATTTAAAAAGTAACGTAACGCAATTTCCATAAAAAAGTAACTAAGCAATGTAATTAGTTTCTTTTTTTAGGGAGTAACGCAATATTGTAATGCATTACTTTTAAAAGTAACTTTCCCCAACACTGTATATATATATATTTTTCACTTTGACTTTATATAATTTTTTCACTTTGACTTTATCAGTCAGAGGGTTTCTGTCACGTTTATCAGCTGGGGTACCCACGAACTCCAGTAGAGGGCACTCCACCAAGGACTGTTATGTGTGTGTGTTAGCTCTGTATTGCTGCGTCCGAAATCACATACTGCTTAAGTAGGTACTACATTTAAAATTGAACGTACTACCCAACCGTTAAAAAGTACGTTGTATATAGTACGAATGTGGGTAGTATGAATGGAAATCGGATGCACTACATCCGCCATAATGATGTTGTCACGTGTCATGCATCGTCACAACAGCGCGAAAATGTAAACTTTCAATAAGTCATCTGTTTATTTAGAATGTGTTAAAAAAGTGTAATATAATCTCAATAAACAATGTTTTTTTCCTGAGGTACGTACACCGCGTCTCCACTTTCTGCAATTTTGCGAATATGATGCCTCCTCTCCCAGGGCCTTATGGGATAGGAAAGTGTCCATGGCATGCCTATTATAGAATTCGGGCGAAAGCAGTAGGTCATCCGGGTACTTCTCGCCTACTGAATTTCAAATGCTTTGAATTCGAACAGCTACAACTCGCCTCGCATGTTTTTCACTGTTTCGCTGTTTTTCGCATACTATATAGTAGGGAAGTAAGCGATTTCGGACGCAGCATATGTGTTTCCCTGTTATAATTTAGGACTTTTACTGTGAAGTGTTGGTTACCCATTTTCTCTGTGCTCACCTGTCCTTCAGCTCCCATGTTAGTTACCACGACAACTCATTGGCTCCTCTCCCTTGTTAACTCGTGTCATCTTTAAAAACTGTCTGTGTTTGTAGCTTAGCCGTTATGTATTGAGTGTTTTCCCTCATACAAAGCGTTTCCTTGGGTTCCCTAGTCTAGTCTTGTTTCCTGGGTTTGATTTCTCCATTTCTTGCCTTTGAATTATTGCTAAGTTTTGCCCCGTGGACTCTATTTGCCGATCAGCCGACCCTCGCTGTATTATTCCTGTGTTTTCCCTCCACCATTGTTGTTTGCTGCTTTCTCGACCCTGCCTGTTTGACCATGCCTTTTAATAAAGCTCTGTATTTGGATCCACCCTTTACAGTCCCCTTCGTTACAGTTTCATTATTTAATGTGTATTTGAGTTTGTCTAAACATAGATACTGTATCACAACAAACATGTCTGGTCAGAACTAATAAGACCCTATTAATTTCTGCATCTTCCAAACCTTCCCCCAACCCCCCTCTTTCTCTCTGTCAGGACATAGCATGACAAATCGAATTACTTTTTGAACACACGAATGGCCATCTATCAAAAACAAGTCAAAAATCTTCCCTGCGTATGTTTATGAAAGACATTTCTAAACTCTTCCTGACCTGAAATGTTTATATCCAGAATTTACGTTGTGAACATTTTAGATGTCATCAAAACCACCTTGCTCCAGGGGTATAAATTGATTCCATTTGTTGCCTGACCAAGCGACTGGCCTCGGCCGCAGGAGCCATACGAGGGGGAAACCGAGAAGCTGGAGAAATCAGTTCTAAGGGGAGACACTGTGGACTTTCAGAGGTCTTCATGATGAGTGAAAATCAGGGATGGGGTTCAGTGGGAAATCGCATGCCATGCCTCAATCAGCAACATGTCCCAACAACCAGGGAGGCATGTGTCAATCAAACCCATGTGGGTTTGTGGGGAACCATGAATCAGTAGTAGGGCTTTTAAGCCATCATTAAAGAAAACTCAGAGATGCTCTGCTGCACTGATGTTAAACATGTTAATATCATACTGCCAATAATACCTTTAGATCAGAGGCATTGTGTGCTATTTTTGTTTGTTGGATGGCAGTTTTTATTCAGTGCCTTAAGGTAAAAAAAAAGGCTAGTTAGTACTTTTGTGTTATTCTGTTTTTATTAGTGTGTTCTAATAAGGATAAAAAATAATTCAAACAAATAAAATAAAGCTGTTTTTGTATTAAAACGCTGTTTTGACATTTTTAAGCAAAAAAAGGGGGAAAAAAGTATATTGAGGATGGCATAATTTCAAAATGCCTTGATTGGACTTTTTAAGACAAAAATCTCCTTTCTTTATTTTAATACAATTATTTAATTATTATTTTAATTATTAAATTAAAGCTGTATTTCATGTACACATTTGTATGCATGATTATTGTAATTACATGTATTATGTACATTATGTACTTTTATAACTTATTTTTAGACTTTATGAAGCACACATAATTGAATCTTCTGATTACTTGCATATGGAATATTTTTAAATATGGTATATTTTTGTATGTTTATATATATATATATATATATACTGTATATATGTATGTGTGTGTGTGTGTGTGTTAAACTACATAATATATCTTTAAAAAAATCTTTATTTGAATACTTTATTAAATTGTATAATTTAATATTAATATACATTATTTATATACAATATTTTTTGTAGACATTGTAGCAGTTGGTGTTAGGTAGCATGCAGCAAAATTACACAGACACACAAAACACCCATAACTTTCAGTATAGTTTAAATAAGTTTAAACCAGGAAGTGTCACTAACAAAAGTCAGAGCTCACTGCAGCTCATTAGTGAGAGGATATGGCTCTAGCTGACATTATCGGCTCATCTAAAACACTCTCAATCGAAACGGTGCCGAACAACGTCTACAGGATGTCACTGAGAGCCTTTATACTACATGGATGAAGCAGAGAGTGTGTATTTTACTGTACAGCAGAAGCAGCAGTAGACATCCTTATATTGAAACACATCAAAGTCTTAATGTGCGCACAATTTTACAAGCATGCATTAAATGCATGAGTATATATAATTTGTAAACCAGAAGATGTTTTTAAAATACACTTACAATGAAAGCGTGTGTGCGAGTGTTCTGCTACGTCTATATGCATCCACCCTCCACGCTTAGACAGAAAGCAGATGTCGGGAATGTGTTAAAGGACGGTCTTGTTGATAATCAACCTGCTATTAGTGAGGTATGTGGCAGCGGTGCTGCTGGGCTGTGAAGGATTACTTTACTCAATCTCTCCAGACAACAAGTGGTTGCTTTCCTCTTAGTGGAGTGCTGCACACGTACAAATGAGTTATCACTATTTTGGAGCATCCCCCCCCAAAAAAACTGAGTTATGGTCTCTCTGTTTCTTCCTGTAAACATACACTAAAGCAATGCAACCTTAATCGATTTCCACCATGCAATCGAGAGGAAGGAATCTTCATAAATGTTTGACCCGCAGATGAGGTAATAGCTTTGGTTTAGAAGCTGGACGAGATTGGGGGTCCCAAAACGCGAAAGCTAAAATGTCCGAGAAAGTGTTACATGATCGAGTGGCATAAGGCGTAGAGGAAGAAAAGGGATAATCAAGAGCGGGTGGGAGGGAGTCAATCAGTGCTCTCCCTCCGTTTGACCAGCGGCCAAGCAATGAGACTCAGAGCTGTGGCCGAGCTCCTCTGAGACAGCTGCAACATTTCAGGGCTCCAACTCAGCAAATTTCCATCAGCTGCTGCTGCCAGAGACCACAAAACGCTTTCAAACAACGGCTCACTTCAAGAATTCTTGTCTCAGGGAGGAGAGACACAGAAAAAAAATGGCTGGAGAAAAGTATCACAGTGCAGCTGAGAGAGTTCAGTGCATTAGGTTAGCAGATTAATGCAAACTGTGCCCTGGCAGAGGAGTTTGATTGGCCTTTCACGGCAAAAATTGCTTGCAGGTTTTGGAAGACGGTGGAGAAAAGTGTGTAAGAGCATGTCAAGTTTCGAAATGGGGTTGGCGTGTTTTGTGTCAAACCCCTCAGCGTCTTCGCCATACATTAACACTTGTCACAGATGCTCATTAGGTCTAAAGCCAGTGCCGAAAATTTAATTACCAAACCATTTATTTCATTGTTGGGAAAATAAACCACTGAAACCTCAGAGTGCATTAGGCTGGCTGGTGGCCTCTCCTGTTTTCACCTTCTACGTTGATAACAGCCAGTACACCGGCCCGGCACGCTGAAATAATGCTCCTCTTATACACCACAAGCCAGTCTGCTTTATTAAAACCAGCTGGCAGGCATAAGTCATTCTTTATTTAAGTTCAATTAAGAGAACAACTGATTTAATGAAGGAAACTATTTATACACAAGGGTTACTCATCCGTGCCGTCCATCGGCTGAGCACCTCACAGGCCAAGAGGAGAGCTGTCTCAATAAACTAGACCATTGACACGGGGTGCTTGTAAAAACAAGTGGGCCCAATCCATTCGTGACCGAACGCAAGGGACTACAGGCTGCCTTTGTCATGGATGGTCTGGTAAAAGGGGGTTTTGGTTTAGAGAGAGGAGGAAAGGGGCCTTATGAGACTGGATTTGCTTTCTGCAGAAAGGTACAGAAATCATTTGGCCTTAATTTTATCATTTTATATAATAATAATAATAATAATTTAAAACTAATGGTAATTTTGTAGATTAAGTTTTATTTGTTCTTGAGAATGAAGAACATAACATTTATAAATTAAATAAATACTATTTATTATTCTACAAAATGAACTTTGATTTTTTTAATTATAATAAATTCTATGATGATGTTAACAATAATGATTATTATTAATTTATTATTATTAATAAAAAATGCATATTACCGATTATTATTAATGTAATATATTTTTATTTATATTTTATTTATATCACCAATATTATTCCTTTTTAAATGTAGTTAAATAATAATAATAATATTCGTAACAGTAATTGGTTTATTTTAGTGCTGTCATGTGATTAACCATGATTAATTGCATCCAGAATAAAGTTGTTTTTTTAACAAAATATAGGTATGTGTACTGTGTATATTCATTATGTGTATATATATATATATATATATATATATATATATATATACGCACACAGTATACATTTTAAAAATATTTACGTGTTTACATTTATAAATTTGTATTATTATATTTTATATTATATGTAAATATATTTAAAATATAAACAACCTATACATGCATGTGTTTGTATTTATATAATTATAAATAATAAATGTACATAGTATACCCACATATATTACATAAACAAATAAGTTTACATAACATAAATAAAATTAAAAAAAATCATGGTGGATTATGGTGATTCTAAAATAGAAATTAAATACTACTAAACAAAAAAATTAAACAAAACAAACCATGTATAATCTGTTACACAAACACTGGATCTATACTGAATCACAATGCAGATGAAAGCTGTCACATGGACAGGTCTCAAGTCCAAGGTCCAAGTAAAGCAAGACTACTGGAGTTCAAAGCTGCTCCTCAAAACTCCTCTAATGTAGCATTTTAAGTGCTGTGCATGCGCGTTCTCTCATTCCCTGCGCATTATAAAAGTGAAGAGCTATGCTGGAGAGTAGTGTTTGAAGTCTGGGCCCAGGCCCCAGCTCAGCAGTAAAGGGACTCCCCCTGCCTTTCTCTGGCCGTATAAATGACAGCTAGTGAAACCCGAACCGCCGGCCCTTCGTAAAAAACCCCGACTATCTGCGCCGCCCTCTCAGTTAATCAAATCTGCCGTAATTGTCATCTGCGGATTTTTAAAGACACAAAGGGGAAATCGTAACTTGACCCGCGCCTCTTGACTCGGGGTTGTCAGAGTTTGTGTATAGTCATGCTTCGTCGTGTGTTTATGTGTGCGGCCGTATAAAGGCCACGGCTGTCGACTTCATCTTCATCTCCCCTCATCTCACGCTGCACTACTCTTTAGATCTTCAAAGCCAGAAGAGGACAACAAATCACGGTGTCTTGTGAGTGTAAGCCTATAATAACAGTGACAAGGCATGACACTAGGGAGTAGGGCAGTCGGAACAATGGGGGGACCATATGGGATGTTTTTTGGGAGGAGATGGAACTATTTAAGCAGTAAAAGAACATTTGCAACCCAGAGGTGAGCAACAGGGGAGCAACTACGAAATATGGAATACGCAGGTCGGCGTAATATATGTACACCGCCTTACGGACCGATTATACTCCTGTGTCCACTCAGTGGTAAAAGAAAAAACAAAAACAGCTTTGGTATCCCGCAGGTGAACTCCAAACTTCACATTAACATGAACTTATCACCTGACCTCAGCTGAACGCACTTATTTTGCTAATAAAAAGCGAGCGTTTTTCGATGGGTGGGGTGCAAGGGGCCAAAACAGCTGCAGAGATGTTGTGGCTGGATCGGGACAATGCTGCAGCGTTGATTGACAGGTGACGAAGACCTGCGTCTGAATTTGCACAGCCAGACTCCGACAGCGAAGCTTGACTAATACCATGTCAACGGCAGGGCTCACATTTGTGGGTGGGAAAGGAAAATGTTATGATGTTACCAAGAGAGACGGAACAGAAAAATAACACTCCATTAAGATGAGTTAGTCGCACTCTTTAACAGGAGCGTTCACTGGGGGCTGGAGACAGCTTTATTTGTCCACCTCTAAGAAAAACAGTTTCTCTGGATTTCATAGCTCCGTCCTCCAGGAGTTAAAGTACTTGCACACTTTACAAAGCACATGTTAAATGGTACATTTTACCACTACAAATGAAGATATGTTACAGTGTAATTGCTAAATATACAGAGCAGCACCATAAAAGTTTGCCTGAGTGAGGGAAGAGTCATTAACAAACTCTGCATTTCCTCTTTTGGGGCTGCAGCTGTGGAGTGGTTACAAAATTTGGGCACCTACCAAAACACTAAAGAATCCCCATCACCAGTTCTGTGCATGTGAACTGATAGCATCCTACTCTGCCTTTAAGATACTAAAGCACTAGTCTGTTTTCAGATTTGATTTAGGTCTCAAATTAAATACAACCCTTAGAGACCCTTTTACAGTTGATTTGAAAGTACTTAAACACAATTCATGCACATTTTGATTATTCTTGCATGTATAATGCTTTCGATAAACCATCAAATCAAGTACTTTTTACTGTATGTTACGAAATAAATCATGAACACTCTTTTAATGCAACACGGCTCACAAAAATGAACAAATAATTAATATTTGCATATTGTACGAGGTTGCTAATTCGTACAAATTGTAGACTGCACTATGATTTTTGCAAAATTGTATGTATTTTAGAATTTATACGAATGACCTAGACCTAACCCTGCCCCTAAACGTCTTGAAGTTTATACTCGTGTGTCACGTGTTATGTTATTCGAGCATCCTGTTTTACCTGCCTATAGTCCTGCTTATAGCTTATTGCCCTTAAAGTATGTACTTTAATATTTGTCTAATATTTGTCATTACAGTGTGCACAGATCAAAAATGGAAATAATAGAGCATCAAGGGGACTTTAACATTCTATGCTTTGCGACACATTTTACATACTGTTGATAGATTGTATGCGCATTGGGATGCAGGGATTGTCTCTGACAGACAGCATGTTGAAGCTGTTTTCTCCTGCTCAGAAAGCAATGATGTAGTCAAAACATTCGGTAGTGTAGGTTTTGCTGAAAATCTGTGTACTCGCCGGACCTCTGCTTCTCATAAATACTGTGTATTGTGCATGCTATTATTTGACAGACACTGTTGATGTGAAACTTAAATAATCTAAATGTGAAAGCAGATTGGCCCTAAGGCATTATTTAATTATTTACTAGCTGGCAATTAGTCAATGGCAAAATTTTGCCATTTCATGTACATAAGTTTTTTACGGAGAAAGGTGTGGTTTTGAAGTTATTTTTATTGTCTAACAAAAATCTTTAAATTAAACTGCAGCTCCTGTTGTAAATAACAGAGAAATGCCACTTTTTAAAACCATTATTGCATTAGCAAATTTTGACTCACATCCACTAAAAAGCACATTATGACCAAGTAGTTCAAATGAATGAAATAAATACATGAATTATCTCCTCTAGTTGCACATATTTATCATCAGTGTACTTTTATTAATAAAAAAAATAAATAAATATATATATATATATGTATATATATAATAAGTGATTATATAATTAATATTAAATACATACACACACATTATATTATAGACAAAAGCTGGAAATGAAACCTCTTCCAGTTATAAATAAAGAACACATGGAATATCAGTGTTTCAAAAAGTGCGTCTCTGTAAATGTGTATTAGAGTGTGTGTGTGTTAGACAGAGTGGCACATTTGATATGGTCCACACAGGTGTCCTGGAGGCCCCACTTTTGCTTCGAGTCCAAGAGCTTGTATAAGGATTGACGCGTTTAACTCGACAAATATGAAAGCCATCTATGGAATGATATGAGTTCTTGGAGGAGGAGGGCGAGGGAACTTGAAACGGTTAACTCATTAAAGCTCGAAAACTGATGCCTGAAAGATTTATGCCTGAAAATATAGGTAATAGCATCAATAAATCTCTTGCTTTTGGAAATAGATTGTGCCAATTAGTTTTAAAAGAAGGCATTTCTTCACTGCAGAGATTCATGCTTTCTCAGCTTTGGAATCAAAAGCCTGTTTTTCAGTCCAGCACCACATAAATCTAAAGAGTTTAGAACTAGTGTTCAGGGCTCAAATATTTTGTTCACAGTCTACATTTATTTGTTTTATTATTCCGTTTAAAAGATATTTGTTTGGCCCAGAGTGGCTTCAGGTAATAGTTTCCATTTGAGACAGCACGTAGCAGTCTGGAGAAAATAAACACAGGTTTTTCTTTCTTCTCATCATATGACCGAGGGAAGACATAAGGGTTTCATCTATCACACATTGGAATGGTGCAATTACACCACTGTTGTCATTCGAAACTGATACGCAAGGGAAGCACACAGAAAGCATGGAGAGCACGCTGATAACCTGCTATTTCTCATGGCTTTTATATTATTCCCGCTCTGCAGGTCAGAGATTTGCATGTGTGACTTGTTAGACGTATGCGCCTGTGTGTGTGTGTGAGAAAGTGTGAAAGAAACTCCAGCATATTACTACACTGGGGAAATATGCACTTTATCACCTCAGTCAGACCCAGCGCATTTGATTTTGGTTCCGCTCAATTTCAATTGACATAAATTGTGCTGTAAAGAAGTGGGGAAATGTAACTCTCGATTTCTCATTGAGTGATCTCATCGAGTCAGACAGGCCTCCTGATATGACAAAACCACAAACGCTAGGAGCATATGTGCTCTGTGTAAATGTGTGTTCACGCAGGTCTCGCACGTTTAACAAGCAGATTTCTCTCTGATATGGCAGACTCATGTGTTTACTCAAGCTTCTGACCTTCTCGCCATGACACTTTCACTGCTGATATAAATACCATGGCCATGCTAAATCATCATGCCCCACTCAGGTAACCCAACACTCTTCACCCCAAGTCTTCACCCATTGGCCGCATCGCATCACATGCCTAACGCTCTGGCCAACAGCAACGGAGAACCATCACTGCCAGGGGATATTTTTATACAAGGCTTGTTTGTTGAGAAGGCATCTGTAAAAATGGGAGAGGTGGGGAACGTGTTGGGGAATTGGATTCCGCATTGAAACCGGATCGCAGCGCCTACGCTAATATGTCCAAAAGGACTGTAATTATGAGGTGATAATGCTTGCCGATCAGGTTGCTTGTTGCCAGAGAGAGGGAAGCCCCCACTATTCCCAGAGCCAGGAGGCTGATGGGTCTTCCAGGACTCAGTGATGCAATATCCTCGCTGACGGGTTGCATGGAATGAACACACACTGCAATGTACCGTTGACGAGTTCCTGTCATGTACTTGATGGTTCAGCGTGTTACTTATGAACAAAATGTTTGCCAGTGCTGAGGCTGTTACATGCATATAGTATCTAATGCCTAAGTCAGTCCTCTGACATCAACATACGCTGGTATATTTAGCCAAAAATAAAGAAATAAAAAAGAAATCTGGTTCGCCTTACATCTTTAAAGAATGTAAAATTAAAATAACCCCCCCAAAAAATCAATAAATAAATATATAAATTAATAATCATATTTTATTTTAACTTATTGCCATGACGCTAAAGAAACTAAAACTTATTAACTCTTTTCTTCCTATTTAATTAATTCTTTTTATTTGCTTTTTACTTACTTTTAGAATATTTTTTATTATTGTTTGGATAACCGTACATTAATATGGTTTAACCTTTTGTATTATTCCATAGCTCTTTCTTTCTGTTATTATGAAGAAAAAAGAACTCATAAAAAGAGAGATCAAAAATCTAAACCTTTAACTAAAAATAAAATAAAGATAAACTACATGAATGTAATTCAAAACGAACAATAACTATAAACTGTTCCTACAATAACACTGACACAATTGTTTGTCTTTACTAATAAATGTCAAATACAATTTATACTAGACTTCACTTTTATTATGAGCATATATCTGTGCTCATTTCATTTTAATATGTTTTCTTCATGATCATGAAGAAAAAAAACCTCATTTAACGCTAGTAGACAGTGACTGCATCTTAGTAAATAAATCTCAGAAAATATCAGATAATTTTTATCAAAAGACAACATTAGTTTAGGACAGGATATAAAAAGGGGTTTGACTACCCCAAATTATTCGTATTTATGAATTATAATAAAAAATCTGGTAACACTATTTTACGATTACACCTATTAGTTTGTTATCATGCATATTACTAGAATATTAATTATTATTGTGCTAATTAAGCACATATTAATGCCTTATTCTACATCCCTAATCTCACCCAAAATATAAACTTGACAACTGCCACTAGCTATTAAATAAGCAGCTAAAGAAGAATTTATTGAGGGAGAAGTCATGGTTAAAAGTACTACCTATTCTAAAGTGTTACCGAAAAAAGAATTCAAAACCATATAAAACAAACAATTTCCTAAGGTATATAGTGTGTTTTAAACTATATAGCAACCCAAATGATTAGATATACAATGCAATACAATGCATTTCTCACCATGATCATGCTTAAATGTTCTACTAAGTGCTGCGGTATCTATATCATCAAGCTGTCATAACAGTGATGCTTATCAGGATTATGTGGCAGATAAGGTCAGAAACCAACAGAAGTCGCAGGGTTGGCTAGATATTGACTAGCTGGCTGAGGTAAGAGGTCAGGTAGGGGTCAAGGGTCAGGATCAGGGACACCAGGAGAGGCATGGCTTTATCAGCTCTGTTACAGAAGGTTAGACAGACGCAGTGGACTGAAAGACGGAGCCTTAATTACTGCTGACACATATGGCCCGGCCCCAGTTGCTCTACACGGCAATGCAGAACCCTATGGAAATATACCAAGCTTGTTTATTTACCGTCTCACATTCACACTCATTTCCTTTTCATGTTTTCGGATTATGTTCAGATTTTCCAGGTTGGAATTTCTAATGCAGGGTAAAGGGAGAGGAGGAACAGGATTTTAGCACTCAGTGGCTGAAACCACATTTTGACAACCGCCTTCAGGATCCTTAATTAGCTCTGCTTCTTAACAGAAAGTACTGTATTCAGCTACTCAGATGGATGTTTTTGTTACTCTCATTATGATAGCCAACAATTATTAAATATCTGCTTTATTGTTTTAAATCCATAAAATGTGAGGGTTTTTTTTCTTATGTTTTTACTCTGTATCTTTGTTAGCCAGTGAATATTACAATAATATTATTAAAGATGAAGTAATAAGAGTGGATTTTAATTTACATGTTGAATAGGACAAGGGTAGTTATTATTTATTTATTTTAGGTAAGGTTATTGTGACAAATTACCCCTCGTAAATGTGACAAATCATACAATCTTATTTCTGGGCAATAACAGTGGAAATGTTCAGTGGCAAATTAGCCATGACTTTAACTAAGACTTTAAGGTACCGTATGTGCCAACACAGAAATCGACATACCCTGACAAATATTCTCTGGCATAAAAACTTTGACAACTAGCCTTGGTCTCCAGCATATTTGATTTACTGCTCTTAAGTTACTGACTTTTCTCTCTTGTCCAATTATGAAAAGCTGGCCACATTTGTCACTGCAGTAGCAGTGGTTTAAAACCATCCAAATTAAACCAGAATAAAGTTCAATTTTATTAACATCCTATGAGTGTTATTTCAGCAGTTGAAATAAAACACTGCCCTGAATGTGATATTGCTTTCCACCTAAATGACTTTGGTTAGGCAAATTAAACAGACAGAGATACTGCTAGATGAGAAACAGGTTCCTAATAGTTTGATTGGAGACTGATTAATAAAACAACAGCAGACTGCTCCCAATTGCTTTCCAGGGAAAAAGCATCTACTGTAGTTCCAGCTAAAAGTAAAAAATGAATGTGCACTGTTTATTGACAGATAAAGACTTCTCTGCAACTTAAGTCTATTTGTTTTTACTGTAAGAAAGTATGCATGTTGTTTATAGCTGTGGTTTAAAATAGAAACATTATTAACGACTGCATGGTGGTTTGTGACCCAACACCCTTCTTCTACTGAATAGCCCAGGGGAAATGAATTTAAAAACACATTTTTTGTTATAAAAAAACATAGGTTGAGAAGGAGAAAACAGGAGACAAGCGATTATGGAGCAAATTACATCAGGTATCTTTCTCACACCCACTTTCCGTTTCACACACACACAAAATGAAACTAGGGGCGATCAAACAGCCCATATAACACCCCCATGTATGGGGCTGCCTGTGGTCCTCTGGAGGGCCAGCAGCTGGGGGACAGAAGAGAAGGCAGAGGGGGGCGTCTGACCCAGGGTCCAGGTTCTGAGTACTTTTGCAGACAGGTTGGCTCCAGTAGCAATGAGTCATGGCCGTCTGTCTATGTTGCCTGCAAGCTGGCCAAAAGGGTCTTATATTTTATCATGATGCTAACCACTGCTTCATTCACTTACAGAGTACTGCCATTTAGCCTATCCAAAACTAAGCCTGCGCGCACAGCCACTGTGTAGGGAATGGGCTGCACTGGATATAAACAGCAGACTGGAGTCAAATGCAGTGAAATCAATCTCGTGGTGACACGCTCCCTTTAAAAGTGCTCGGATTTAAAGAACATTCTGCACCAACTGAACATTCATCAAATGGAGAACATTTCTCAAAGGAACAAAAAAAAAAAAAAAAGTCGGACGACTAAGTGTTGAGAGTTGTAATGGCAGAAAAATCTCAATTATTTTAAGACTTTTCTATTTTTATGCAATTAAAAAAAAAGAAAAAAATCTAATGACAAACTACAGCTGCTTTTTACCAGAAAAAGATTATGGTTACTAAGTTAATGTTTTCAGTTTTTACAAATATTACCAAAAAAAACATGCTGCTTAATCTGTGAGGAACATATTAATACATTTTAATTTAGAAAGAAAGAAAGATGTATATTCGTATACACACACACAAACATATCCAGGTTACAGGGAATTCAGATATTTTAGATTTCATTTGAGATATTATAGACTTCTGTTGTTGTTCAGTTCACTGAAAGATTATTTGAGGAACCAAAAAGGATTCTTCTTTAAACCTAAGTTAGGTTAGACACCATATTAAGTTGAAAAACATCACATTATTTTTACAAGAAATTGTTTTTGGTAACACTTTAAGGAGCACTTATTTACTATTTCCGTTAAATAAATTCCTAATTTGCTGATTATTAACAGTTAGTGCTGAGTTTATGTATTGGGTAGGGATGCAAAATAAGTGTATAAGCCATTAATATGTGTTTAATTACTACAAATAAAAGGCTAATATTCCAGTAATATGCATGCTAATATGCAACTAGTTAAGAGACCCTAAAATAAAGTGTTACTGAAGGTTTGTCCACTGAAAGCTGTTTCGCTCTCTCTTGCACTCTCTGAAAGATATTTCTTCAGTTAAACAATATACATGCTACATGCAATCCAGTGATCGGACATCTATCCCTCACAGACTTGTTTTTATTCCTGTCAAATAAATAGACGTGGCACTATCCTGACTAGTCTTGGAGGTGTGTCAAGAGACAAACGTTATGGATGGTTTGTCTGGATGAGGGATACATAACATGCATAAACACCGCTACATTGCACCAGTCATTTTATATAGACCAACAGCATGCTTATCATCGATGAAAATCACTACACAAACAACACATCCTCCCTTTCCACTGAAGCTAAGCACGTACGAATGCATGATATCCTTAGGCATGGACAAACTAAAGAGTTGTGAATGACACATGACAAGGCACAGAAATTACACTGAACCGCAACTAAGTCATTACCAAAAGGCACCCCGGGGCTTGGGTTCAGAGGAAGCGGGTCTTAAATTCAGAGGCAGGTTAGACCAAACACACATTTACCATTAACTTTAAGTGAAATACTCTGTCAAAATTGACTAAATTTGAGTCTCCATTCTGCAACCAGATACTAGGCAGATGGACATCCTCCAGAGAAGGGAGATTTTACAGATGAGCCTGTGAGCCCTGAACTCCTTCATTGTCTCTTTCCACCGTCTGCACTTGCACAGACCTTCTGCAGTTGTTCTGGGGGGAAAAAAAAAGTGAAAGCCAGATCGGATCGCCTTACTTTTTCAGGAAAAAAGGTGAAAAACACGCAACCTAAAACTCTTCGGAACTCAGCGTGAAACGGACGAAGGCGGAGAGCGAGAGAGAAAGAGCTGATGAGAAAGGATGAACAGGGGTGTCATGTTGAGCAGTATAACCTAAGGCAAGTTAACAAATAGAGCTCTCAATTGTGTCTTAATTTGTGTCTCACCACAGACCTTCCCTGCTAAGGTATGGTTGCTATTATCATAATCTACAGCAACATCCACCCTAAGCTTAACGTTAAAGACCTTGAGCTAATTTAATTTCAGTATATCACAGATTTAGGGTCAATGACATGATGCCCATTTTTGTCTTAATAAATAAATAAATATTCAACCATACTTTAGCTTTGTACTGTACTTATATTTTAGGAAATTATGTTAAGGCTCTTAAAATATGACATTATAATTTATATTAAAAACATATAATTATTTGTTTAAAAATAATATGAATTGAGACATTAAAATATTTCTTAAAGGTTTTTTTTTTTTACTTTTTATTTAATGGTTACACCAGCATTTTGAAAATTGTATACAGTGAAAAAATAACATGCAAATGTATTGTCATTTAAATAAAAACGTTAATATAACGTAAATATTTCTTTTTAGTTACACATCACCGACCCATTCGCCTATGGAAAAAAGGTCAAATTACCAACAGCCTATTTATAGTACAAACATGCAAACAAAAATGGAAATCATGACATACTGAATACAGAAAAATACAATAAGATGTTCTCAGGAAATTTAAGCAATGAAACACAGAATGGAAACAGCCTTGATGAACACTCAGACAGACGAAGTGATTGTTCACACACAGCTGACTGTCAGGTTAGACCTGCTATATGTCAAGAAACACAAGTTAATATGTCAGAAATCTGAAGAATTATTGCACATGTAATTTAATTTTATTAGCTGTACAATCATCATTAAACTATTAATATTTGATAAAAGTTTCAGGTATATTAATTGAAAGAGTTCTTATTTGCTGTAGAAGTCAGAAAGTCATATTGTTTTCTTGTGTGCTGGTTGATCGTTGGGGAATTTTTTGGTAAATTGAGAGCTCACAGACACAAACAGGACCTTATCGGGTGGATCAGGTATGTATGGGAAAACGATACAAAGCGACTCACTTGCCCTCTAGATAAGGAGGTACAAGTTTCCAGTTTGCACTAGCAGCGTATCCTGTTACTAATACTGCGCTGGTTTTGTTCCTCTGCAGGGATGTCACATCCCTGAGGGAAAGGAACATCAACTTCCACATCTCGCTTCTCTCTCTCTCACTCCATACTCGCACAAACACTCACACACATGGAAATATCAACTAATACCTCTCACACACTCTCTCTTTACATCCCCTCATCCATCACACGAACACTCACGCCATAAATACCACCTCTCAGAAAATAACCTCCTCACCTGCTCATTCACCAACTCATTATCACTATTATGTCTCTTGCTGGTTTTCCAAACAATAATGCATCCTTTGGATCATGCTTTATCGTTTTTACGTGTAAGGAATAGTTATATGCAATAATTTCCTTACATTTATGTCATTTTAAAACATTATAAAAATCAGAATGTCAGAATTGTAGCATGTATTACTTTTGCCCACACTATGAAAGTGACCACAACTGTAAAATTAAGAGGTTTTTAAGGTGAGAGTAACAACATTTTGGAGAATTTTTTTGCAACTTTTTAGAATTTTAGCACAAATGTATCTTATGGATTTAGAAGATTCTGAATAAAATGCATTGTATGGACTCCACTGGCCACTATTAACGTTAACTAATAGTGAGTAGCAGTATTTTTGATCCAACTATACCTTCAAACCACTAAATAATTTTTTCTTTGATTGTATGGCCTTATAGATAAAGAACGATATTTCTGTTTTAGTATCCATTTGCTGACTGTCTTGACCAGTATTCATCTGTTAAAGGGAGGCCCATGTGACATGGGTCATGACACACACTTGCAGGTGCATCTTAACCTCTGCGGGCAAAAGTCAAAGGTCAGAGAAACCCAAACCAGTTACACCAATTACTCTGTAAACCCATCAAATATAAGCATTGCTCTGTTATCTATGTAATTTAAGAATTAGCAGGTAATAGTTCCACTTTGTCTCTTTAAAGTGTCACTAAACACAAAAAGTCCACAGGTATTATCTTAGCAAAAAAGAAACCCATTAACACCCCACTAACACGGGATATCCCGTGGCGGTCAGGCACAAATGCTATTACATTTCACCGATAACAGATTAGATATGAGCGAAACTGAATTGTGTGAATCACCTTGAACTGCATTTCAACAGGTCCTTTTCAGAATTGCACAGAAATGGTTATAGTGAATCACACGCGCCAAATTTAAATCGCATTAAGTCTTTATATAATAAGTAAAAATATATAAGTTCAGGCTAAATTCAAGCATGCTGTTTTTTTGTAATATGTTCCTAAATAACTTGCCAACATAGTTATTGCAACCACCTAAAAATACAAAGTCTTAATGATGTAATGCCACAGTTGAGTAATATTTTTGGCGCAACAGCGGAGTTCAAAAGCTTAAGCCTTTCGCTAATGTCCTCCAAGATAAATCTGTCAGCAGCGCAAAGCGAGCATGACTGTGTGCGAAAGGTCTACTGAAAGCCGTTTCCCTTTGAACAATAAGTAACTGTGAAGAGAGAGTCTCGTCTCTGGTATATCCAGCGGCTCCCTCCTTCCCCGCCTACGTCCGTAGATGCGTTTGACAGGCCGCCAGTCTCTCATCACACCCCTCCGTCCTCCCTTTCTTCTGTCCAGCTCTTCGAAAATCTCAGCCCGTCACTTTTACCTCTCTATTCTCACTCGCTGACCTGCCCTGCGGAACACTAAGGGATCCATTAAAGTGGATTTTTCGCATTCCTCTGCTGTCATCCTAACCCTGCTGTTTACCTTGTCTTTCAGGGTAAGTTCTGGCCTATCAGCCTCTGCCCATCCTCCCTTGTCAGTGACAGAGTCTTCAGACTGGTTTCGCACTAGGTGCTGTTCTCACCTGAACAGGTAGTCATTAACTACTCCAACACACGGCCTGTCAGCACCCTTAAATCGAGAGCCTAAAAGCTCTCGTAGCCTCTTTAAACTCCGAGATCCTCAAGTGCTTCTAATCCCGAGTGAAAATTTCGTAGACATATGGGAAGGTAATTCGATAAGCCGTTTTTTCTGCACTCAAAACATTACGCTGCCTGTTGTGCGCGTTCAACGAAAACATTTCAAATGCCAATCATTTATGCCAAGACATATTTGAACACTCAGATACAGCACATATTTACAAGCCAGACAAAGACATTATTATTCATCTGGTGTAGACATTGTCACTTGCTATGAAACAGACACCGGGTTGAAATAATTTGCCTGGGAAACCTGAGAAGAGCATGTACACACACATATACAGTACCTTCATTGTACAAATATGCGTTTCCAGACGTACACGCGTCTCTAAACGATTTGATTTGACACACTGTCTCATGTCCTTGTTCCTGAACAGTGACAGTTGGGTCTAACAGGTCTTGCTGGCTTTGTCTAATTAAAATTTGTTGCTTCTTGTTGCGCAAAACTATCAACCTTAACACCTTCAGGCTTTCCTCTCACCTGCGTTCGGCTGGTCACCCTCTGTGTGTGTGTGTGTGTGTGTGTGTGTGGGTGAATATGGATGTAGTCATAGTAGACATTACACTCCGACTAATGTCAGCAAGAGTTCATCCAAGCCGAAGAGAGAAGCTGCCAGAAAAGTCAAGTCTGAACACACTCTTACACAGGAAGCATCACACCTCTCTCATGCCGTCTTTCAGGTGCCCAACAGGACATCAAGTTGCCAAACACATGTTCCCACTGACCTCCAGCAACCTGTTTTTACAACTTATTTTCTCAAAGGCCTCTTGTTCTGTGAAGGACAAGTGACCTTTGAATGACACGTCTCGCTTTAGCACATACAGTGTGTCTGGGGCTATTGTTAAACTCCCCAGAGACTGATCTCCCTCTACTGGTTACAAACCAAACCACTGACATATGCATCTTTACAGAGACCAACTAGTTGCTTATTAGTATGCATATTACTAGGATCTTTTTTTGTACTTAAAAAGCACATATATATGTTTTAATCTGCATGAGCATATAATTACATCTCTTATCACATATCTAAATTTAACAACTACCTTTCTCACTATTAATAAGCAACAAATTAGGAGTTAATTGTGGCAAAAGTTGTAGTTAAAAGTAAATTAATAGTGGACTCCAAACTCCAAACTTTTTCAAGAAATTGTTCTATATGTACAGTCAATGGTTTCAAATTATTTTCTGAAGATTATCCATAACATGTCAAATGTGGAAATGAATTCAATGCAAAATTTATCAGCTCTGGCCAACCAAACATCTTTACACAGGTGAAAATATTGCACAGTATCATTGCAAAACTCACGATAAAGGCGTTTAACACTAGAACACGACCATACAGATCTGATTCCTTGGTTTGATTTTTGAAGGATAATTCTGTGGAATGGAATTAATCTTTTTGAATAAAAATTTCACACAGTAAAATGTTGTTATAGTTATTATCATTAAAAATATATTTTCTATTTTGATACATTTTAAAATGTAATTTATTTCAGTGTTGGCAATTTTTTTTTTTTTTTTTTTGTGGAAAAGAGAATATTTGATTAATAGAAAGGCCAAAACAATACCGTTTATTAGATTTCTTTTTAAAATATTAGTAACATTATACATGTCTTTACAGTCACTTTTGATCAAATGGATAAATCCCTGCTGATTAAAATAATTTCTTTTAAAAAAATCTTACTGACTCCAAACTTTTAAATAAAAAATGCCATTTGATTAAATGTAATTAAATTACAGTTTCAATCCATTTGAACAGATTCAGCAGAAAATGTAATAAAAACCCACAGACATTTGTTTCAGGGAAAAAATCTATTAAATGTGTTGGACACTGCGCACAGTGAAGAATATTTCTTTTAAAGCCTGTGATTGGAGATTTCATATAAAATCTATTACTGACACAGGCCAACTGTGTAATGTGAACTAAGAAGACAGCAACTTAAAACACTTCAATAATGTACTTTATACAATCATTTAAAATAACTCAATCTGATAAAACATCTTGCTGCGTTTTAGTGGCAGCATGTCTGGCAAAGATGAAAACTAGAGTTCGAGAGAACGGGAAGCCAAAATACTTTTCCAACAGTGCACATGTTTAGCAAACTCTCATCCTCTCCTTTCTTCCTCTCCAACAATGGAAGGCTAACGAGTGGGAGGAATGGAGAAGGAAGAGATTTGCTAGTAAAAATAAACGGGTGAAATAAACTCTAGCTATATTGGTGTAGGGTTGCAGCGCTGAGAAACAAGAGGCTGCCTCGCAGAGGCTAAAGTGATGAGGATAATCACGTTGCTGCTGAAATCAATCCACATAAAGACTGCAAACAGCAGCCAGAAGATGGTCACAAAGGGGTTGGCTTGGAGGAGCATGTGTATAAAGCATTATCATGTGCTTTTTATGCAAATAATAAGAATAAAAAAAGTTTAAAACCGTTTTGTGATCTCAGAATTAGAGATAAAACATATTAAGGCAGTTAGAGATACCGAGAGTCAGTTATAGAAAAGTTTGAAAGAAGCCTTACTCACCTAAACTTAAATAGTTTATGAATATTTATTATATTATTTATTTATATTATATATATTCAAATATCTGTGTGTCTTGTGTCTATTTATTATGTATACATAAATGCAATCCCATAATTTTTTTAAGATATTCACATTTATATATATTTACATATGTAATTTATATTATGATTAAATATAAATATTTATATAGAAACTACTTATATATACAAAAAATTATACACAGTACACACGCAAAAATGTCATATAAGGCTAAATAATTAATGACAGAATTGAATTTTTTTTGTGAACTATCCCTTTAAGAGCATGCCAAATAATATCTTTAACTATAAACACATACGTGTGAGTAGAGCTAATCAGTGCATTGATGTTTTGGCAAGATGGTGTTCATGTTAAATGAGGCATGCTGGGATGTGGGACCAGAGGAAGTATCATGTGTCTGTGTGTGTGCGAGTGTGTGTGTGAAGGTGAGGCAACACACCCCTCCTCACACCTGAATAAGTCTGAACGCCGCTCCATCCCCAGGTGAGCTCCACAGCAAGGCGCGTCTGGTTTCACTTCTTTTTCTTTCTCCCTCACTCGCGCCAAATCTCAAGACCCACTCGCTCACCTGCCTGACTCATTGTGTGTGAATGTGTGTATGACAATAGCAGGCCTGGCTGCATCTCTCCTCGGCCACAAAGATTTACACTCCCTCCTCTGAGCCTGGGAAAGGAAGTACACCTGTAATTCTACCCGGACTCTCAAGGTTACACGTTCAGTTAAACGGCTTCATTTCTGCTCAGATCCGTTCCTCTGCCCTGAGCCTAAACAAGGATCAATACAAACTGTACAAATTAACAGTGTTTTCAACTTCTACACACACACACTTACCTGGTTAGCTCATAAAGAAATACCATTTTAAAAGTGCTAGTGGTACACTTATTCCTTAAGTAAATGTATATATGTTTATATTATTTATGAGGTGCAGCCAGTATTGATACTGAAATGTTGTTTGTCCATTTGAAGAGGTCAGATATAAAATATTTGAAACACTGTTTTAAAACGAAAACGCACTAGTGTAAACGGAGCCTAATTTCACATGCAAGCACAGCTGTTATCAAGCGTAGCCTGTTTGATTTTATCAGACAACGACCTGATCACTGTATAGTCACTATTTCATACTCATTCCGTTTTATGACCAAATAAACAGTAAGATAAATCAATGAAAACGTTTATTGAGAATTTAGCTGCATATGTGGACACATGTGTAGCCTAAACAGGTTTGTGTCAGTAAAAATAATAAGTAATAATCATTTATACTTCTGACTACTTCTTGTAGCTCATAAAATAAATAAATAAGTAAATAAATTGCTATTCCGTTCAACATGAACGCATAAAAGTGTCTGCTAAATAAATAAATGTAAATGTTCATGAAAGAATCCCATTATAATATGTACATGAAAAATGTAAAACACTGGATGTAACTATGGGGCAACATTGTGCAGCAGCAACAAAAAAAGGGAACTCAAGGTTGATTGAAAATGTATAGGGCCCCATTCCTATATTTGCCTGAGGCCCCAAATTCACTAAATCCGCCCCTTGTACTTCCCCATCATCTATACTCAACTATACTTTGCTTTGGAACTTGGGTAAGTATCAGCGCAATCCCACAATCTAGCATTTCCTTTTATAAAAAAAAGTACAACGATATAACGAAAACATGATGTAAAGCGAAGAGCGTGTGGGAGCAAAGGAACATTTTTAGAGGGTGTAAATTGAAACTGCCATTTGGAGGCATTCATTTCCTGGAGTATTTGAGTAAATATTATGAAGATATTTCTCAGCGTTGGACACCCAATCCATCACGGCTCAAAAAAGTTCAAATATTAGCTCACTTGATTCACTTTGTCATACTTAGTCAATTTGACTTTAAAGGCGGACAACTCTCCTCCCTGCGAGCCAGTTCTGCTGCACAAAAGAAAAAAACATGAACACCCTCAGCCTCTCTCCATCACAGGCGGTTGCATGCCAGAGGCAAAGGGAAATAAATGAACGGCAAGATGAAAACAGCTAGCATGACAGACACGGCTAACTTAAGCAGTCAGATCTCTAGCACATATTACACAGGTGCAGAGAATATTAGCATTGGCTACACACTGAACCTGCTGAGAGGCTGTGGAACCAGGCCCGAGAACAGTAGGGTCCTGACCGAGCGCAGGAATTACTAACATTGGTGGCTAAGTCAAGTCATTTTGTAGATGTAGTATTAAGTTCCGAATATTATCTATTAAGTTCGATAAATCTGGAAATGAAAATCACATTCTCATAACACTCTGGTGGAAACGGATCCTTTAACTGTAATTCCAACAGCTAGATGTTCCATTTCTAAGATCTCTCATGAGAGTCTACAGTAAGCGATTCATTGACTCCACAGCGCATTACTTACTAACCACCCATTGCACAGAAATAATATACGTTTCATCTTTTCTAGCGTAGTATTATAAAGGACAAGTTGCTAACTTGAAGGATTTAAGGATACATTGAAGCAGACAATGGCTAAATTAATGAAACTGAAAATGCAGCTGAGAGTCATTTAATGAATCTGAACTAAACTTTAATTATGACACAACATAAAAATAAACAGAAATTTCAAACTGCAATATGTGTAATTTGTTTTCAAAAATGGTCAAGAAAAAGTTGAAATGATAGCTTGACAAAAGCTTACTACATAAATTACTACAAATCATATTTACATGTATATATTTATATAAATATATTTAATATAAAAATGTAACATTTTTCTTACATATGCATGTGAGTGTATATATATTAACATAATAAATATACACAGTACACACTCTGCCAGCACTAAATACACACACACACATTCATGCACACACACATCAGCTTTTGTCAAGCCATCATTTCAACCTTGTCTTGACCATTTTTCTTATTGAAAATCTAATTTTCCAATTTCTCTAGTTTCAATTCAACTTCATGTGAAGTGTGATCAATTTACTTTAAAGTCAAACCCATGAAAGTTGAGTTCAATTCAATTAAATTCAAACAATATAGAATTTTTTACAGTATATGTGTCTAACCAGATGCTGAACCACTTGTAGGCCAACATTAGGAACGTTTCAGTAATATACTTCACGGATCTCTTTCTAGCTGTGAGCAACACTACACTATTACTTCTTAGCTACAGCCCAAATCTGTAACAGGTGATAGATGAACTGCAGAATTCTTTTTGTCCTTCACATTTAAGTGCTTGTCAGAGGGGATATGAGGCACAGAGCCCTATCCACAAGAGGAACAGAAATGCCTCAGAGTCCATCTCAGACGGGTTTTTATGGAGCGCTGAGCCCGAGCAGGGCAAGGGAGATAATTGGCCGATGGATATTTCAGACGCTGAGCTCTCAAAGTTCCAGCTTTCCAGGTCTCGGCCAACCGGAAGCGAGGGCTTCTGGGATAGATTTATACGGGTTCTGGCCTAAATTGCACATGTCAGGGTCGACTCTCTCTAATATTAATATTAATTCCTTTTGGAATGGAAGCTGATTCTGGCAAGACTAGCACGTCTGGAGTTCTAAGTAGTTTTCCATGAGTTTAATGCAGAACTGAGGCTTTTGGAGATATGATGACAAAAACCGCCCCTCTTTTTTTTCCTGATTCTTTTTATTTTTGTCTTTTTCCTTTCTCACTCTTACTTTTTTTTATTCCACCTCTCTCTCCGTCTTGCACGCTTTTTGTAAATGCCACAATTTCTTCACGAGGGTCCGCAAAACATTAATCTAGACTATTAGAAATAAGACTCAAATCTGCTGCTCTCGCTTGTTATTTTAGGAAAAATATACCTCTCCGAAAGAAGAAAAATAGCAACGGCCTGATCTGGAAAATGACAGTGTATTCTACACAGCTACATACGGAATTTCTCTCATTACACAAATCTTGACATAACTCAGATATGCTGCACTTCATATTTTTAAGTCACCAAAATTCTTCAGAGGTCCTTGGTCCACTCACTGCTTGGTCGGTTTTGAGATTCCTTTCCATATAATTGTAGATGAAAATATGAGCTCAGTTGACTTAATATATAACGTAACTCTAGCTTAAGCTACGGGCCTGCTTCTGATCTGTCCCCAAGCAGCCCAATCGCTCATAAACACAAGCGCTTTGAGTTCATTTACAGTGTACCGGCAGCCAACGACATCATTATACCTGATCCCACGTGTGCCAAGAAGCTATTCAGGCTTAAGGAAGGAGGCCTGTACTATTGCAAGAAGCTGGACCGCACACCTACCAACCACACAATACGCAGATTACACCAGGTTCCTTATAGAACAATTAACAGCTGCGTATCAGCAAAGCATGCATAGCTGCCAAAATTCAGCCTTCTTGTTTGTATTGGAAGCCATGGATGAAACATGCTCATTTTGAACTCTTGTTCAAAAGTGTGTAGTCCACTGAACTCCTGGGGGTTACTTGTGTTTTGCATGCTCTAAATTACATTGAGAGAAAAACAGTGGCCTTCTGAAGCATCGTGTTTTGTGATTGCTCGTCTTGCAAATTTGGACCAGATATAAGATCTGATTTTGAAATCAGTTCCATGTACAATACTGTCTGTGTTGCTTCCAAATAGGTGAGGCAAAGAAATTCTGAGCCAATCTGTTGCTTTAAAGTAATGCTAACAGCCATGTGCCTTAACAGAGCAGTCAAACCCACTTTACACTAAAATTAATCTTCATTAGGTTTCATTAAACTCTCCTGCTCTGAAAAAAAGGTCTTATGTGCGCACATTCTTGTGTTGTCCCTTTTGCTTCCTTCTCAGGCAGGATGTGAGTTCAGCTGGGAGCTGATCCCTTGCAGAAACAATGGCTGAGATGCACGTCAGACTAGGCCAGCTGTGTCTCCAGCGAAGCAGCAAGGGAAATGCAGGAAATTATGGGCTCCTGAATAAAGCTACATATAAAGCGACATATACTGTAGCACTACTGTGCTGTACACTGAACATAAAGAGCATGGACAGAGTCTCACACATCAAATAGATTCTACTCATGTGAAAAACAATCAGAGATCAATATCTCAAATTACAGATTATATTTCGTCTGGGCATCATCCACTTTGCCAAGAGTGAGGGCTGAAATTATGTTTAATGAAACGATACCTCTATATGGGCTGTTGCCTTGTTTGTTCTTAAATAGAGACTTTCATTTCCGTGAACTGTCTTGTACCGATTTCAATATTTGAACACGGTCCTTATAGGTCTGTCATATACTGTAGTACTCCAAGGAAAATAAACTCCTTGGTATTCTTTGCCATTTCACTGGAATCAAGAGGACAAACAAAAACATCTGGAAATAGTCATGAGGTAAACAAATTACCCCAAATTAAATATTATATGCAGCAATATGCTATTTGTTTCCATCTCAGATGTCTTACGCATGTTTAAAGCTTGAGAAACCTGTTCTCTGCAAGACCGATAAAGATTGTAAGTTTTCTGTGGGAAAATTAATGTAATGTCATTGAAAAAAACGGGAAAAGGGAATGTGCAATAAGTGGTAAAATGTAAAAACAAAACAAAAAAGACATTTACTACATACAGTATGTCTCTTTGAAGAGATAAAATCTTTTCTCTGTAAGACAATTCATATTGTCTTGTTTTTGCATGTTTTAATTTTTATTAGTGCTGTCAAACGATTAATCACATCCAAAATAAGTTTTTGTTTAAATTAGGGCTGGGACTTTAACGCGTTAATTTAGATGAATTAATTACACAAAAATAACGCGTTAAATGTTTTTAACGCATTTTAATCGCACTTATTTTTGCACTGCGGAACGTTTCTCACTGGATTTCCGCACTGGAGTTTCGTCGGACCGATTATACTGGAGCACCAACTAGCGTAGCTAATGTTCTGAATGTTCTTGAAGCAGGGCTCTCAAGTCTCACGCATTCACCGTGAGAGACACGCGCATTTCAGCCAGTTCACACGCTCTCACGCCACACCTTGTATTTCTCACGCTGAAAAGTAAGAGATAATTATAACTTGTATATTCAATTAATATACGAGGCGCAATCATATGATGTGCCAGCTTGCCAGCACGTTCGTTACTAGGCAACATGGGTGCGTGCCATGCATTTATCTGTTTATTTTTGATACATTTGTATTTTTTTAAATATATAAAGCTATTTATTGTGTTTTACATAAAAAACAGTTTACAGAAGGTCTACCTACCTATAGGGTTCCTGAATTTCTTAAATGTAGGCTACTATATTTCTAAATATCCCATTGCTACACTTTATGGCAATATTGCACTGGTCTGTTGGCCTTGGTTGAACAAAAATAAACAATATTTTGTTGCTTAAGCTTATGTATTCAGTCATTATTCAATGGTATACTAAAAATCCATATGAAAAAACTTACTTCTCACTGTTCTCAGGTCAAATATTTATATGTATTTATAATATTTATAATATTAATTTTTTTAATCGAGTCCCGGCCCTAGTTTAAATAATATATGTGAACGGTGTACATTTTTAAATATACACCCACACATGTATGTATTTAAGAAACACTATGTTTATATATTAAATATATTTATATGTAATATAAATAATATAAATATATACACTAACCTCAAAATGTTTGGAAACACAACTGGCAAAGTATGGTTTTGGATGATATCAGCATTAATCCTTTAATTTATTTGGTACAAATACTGTACAATAAAGTAACTTTAACATTATCATTTAAGACCAGCAATAATAATCTTCATTTTGATTACATTATAATG
This sequence comes from Enteromius trimaculatus, assembly GCA_032361065.1. Taxonomy (NCBI): domain Eukaryota; kingdom Metazoa; phylum Chordata; class Actinopteri; order Cypriniformes; family Cyprinidae; genus Enteromius; species Enteromius trimaculatus. Next base: position 8,321,762 of record JAUMHP010000063.1, read on the forward strand.
GCAATATACACATGTCAAAGCTGAGCTACTATGCGAGGAACTGGACTGATGTCCATAAGAAGTGGCCAACCAATGTGAATCATCTTTGAGCAATCCTTCAGGAGGCTTGGAGTAATACATCAAGTCAATGTATGAATAAACTGACAGTTTGGATGCCCAGATTATGCAGAGCCGTAATAGCTGCTAATGTTGGATCAAAATTTGTTGTTAATCGAGTTAAACTTACAAATGAAAGTTCACCTGCTGCCTTGAAAGTGTGAGTTAACTCAACTTTAGGATACTCTTTGTTTCAACTCAAGACGTCACGTTTTACAATTTATCAAACTAATGGTCGTGTAACGTTTTTTTTTTTCTTCTAAAAAGCGATCTCACAATTACCTTATTGTAAAATGAGTCACACAGGTTGGCTGACTAAAAGGAAAACTCTGTAGGGTGACACCTTGTATCTTGAGGTGACAATAACAGTACAGCTATCAGTACCAGCAATACAGTCTAAGCCCATAAAAATTTAATGAAAGTAAAAGCATGGTCTGCATAAAATTTTAGGTTATTGCATTAGACATGCCTTTTTGAAAACGCTGTAGGGTGACACTTTATATCTTGAAGTGACAATTTTAAAGAGGAATCATCAGCTGTGACTGTTTGGGAACAGTAGGCATGTCAGCATAATTAATATTCTGTATTAAATATGTTGTGTTATTGCACTAGGCTTGCAACAAATATACAAGTTAAACAGCAAAAAGATTTTAATATTAGTAGGGATGTTTACTGTACCTCGTTGTAGCATATGTCCTTAAAACCCGCTTCTTGAACTCTGTAGGGTGACAACCTTTTATTTTGAGGTGCCAATGACTTTGAGAAGGAATCAACAGCTGTAACTGTGTGAAAAAGTAGAAAAGTTAGCATATCAGCAGAAGCAATATAGACTAAGAATATGAAATTGTACTATACAAAAATTAATAGAAAACAGCTATCAGAAATGTTTAAACATAACTAACTAAAATATAAGTGTTGATAAGCAAAGAGAAATATTAATTTATTTTAGTCTACTGTCATTAGCTAGTCGTCATCTGTGAACATCGGTTAAGTCAGCCGCTGCTGGGATTCATTTGAATGTTTGTCTACATATAGAATTACAGAAGAAATGCGTGGAGTGACAAAAAAAAGCGTTTTTTGGAAACTTAATGTTACTTAATGTCATCTTCCTCAAAAAGACGTGCAGCACAATCCAGGCCGCGGCTGGCTTGACCAGTCTTCACCGATGGACGGCGGCTCAGCTGACCACACGCGGTCTTACATGAAACACGGTCAATAGTCTTCTCACAAGGAACCAAAATAAAATAACAATCAATGAAGACTTAAGTGACATCAAAGTGATATAACTGTATGAGGCTCTGGAAAACAGCGAGTTAACAAGGAAAAACGTGGTGTCATTTTACATTGGCGGAGCACAGTCAAATTTGCTAGCACGCAATACATCGCAACATTTTCGTTTTTTTATTACAAATATAAAAACAAAAACTCACCTTCTTTCACTTATTTCCTTATGTTTCTCGACACAAATGCTCATCAGAGGTTCAACTCAAGGCAGCAACATATAACTTACAAACATGAGTTAAGTCAACTTTTACGAGCCAGACAAAACTAAGTAGTAGTCAAGACAACGTGTTACTTTAAGTTTAATTTTTAAAAAATATACAAACTTTAGTTTTTTCTATTAAAAATAGAATTTAGTAGAAAATAGAAAAAGTTTTTAATTAATGTGATTTTTATAAAATATGAAAGAAAGATAAAAACCAGTGTTGAAAACTACTTTCAACTGAATGTAGCTAAAACTGGTAACTAAATGTCACTGGATGACATCATAATGGAACTTTCTATATAAAGATGAAAATAAATCAGTGGGCAAGATGAGAACTTAAGATAAGGTTTGTCCAAGAAGAACACTGATCCACACCAGATATATCTTGCAATAGTATATCTAATGATGAAAGACTAGGAAATAATGAGGAAACGAAAGCCAGACAGTCAGTAGGCTTAAGCACTTCACTGATGGATACATCACTGCATAAACAACAAACCTAACACCCACCAGAGCCCAGTCAGTACAGGTACAGTATAGTGCTAGCAACACCAAGATTATGGGTTCAATTCTCTTGTAGAAACATTCTATGCGATTGTGTCAATTTTATTTTGTGAGTGAGTAATCTCCATAAAATACAGTTATCTGTTCTGTATTTGAGTGCTTTATACAGTTACATTATTGACAACAGCATTCTACAACTGAACTCATGTTCATAAATTGAGGTATTTTCAAGCGCGTTTTCATTGAACGCCTGTGTGAACGTACAGCAGTCTTCTGTCATGTTTTTTTGTGTTTTTCTGTAACTTGTGCTTTTGTCTTATCTTTTAGCTCCACAAGATTGTTCATATATAAATTACTGTATTTCAATTGCAAGTTAAGATTATACCACAGCTACACCACTGTGATGTGATTGCTTGATTTGGATCTTAATTGTCAGTACACAGGTTTGGCAGTGCACTGCTTCAAACCTCCTGCCGTTGAGTCTTAATATCTTAATACTAGCCCCCGTGAAAAAGCCCCAATGACTCAGCCTACAGCTTTAGATTTTGAACGTGTCATGCTTTTAAGAAATATTACAGTGTTGTGCTTGGCCCGAGACAAAATCAGCTATACACGCTTAGTGTAAAACTCTGGCTCACTCAGAGCGCTGTTGACGGCTCGCTGGCCTAGAAACTTCTGGCCTCTGTTTTCTGTTTTTGGGGAGCGTGGGCATCAAACATGGTGAGTGTTAGGTGGAGTTTCTGAAGTTGTAATTTGTTGGCCATGTTGATGGAACAAGGCAGGATATAGGCGGACACAGACAGAAGCAAATAGAAGAATCTTTGTCACCACGACAGATAGAAATTTAAACAACTCATTACAGACTGCAATCATCTCTGTGTTAAATGAACATAAAACCGCACTTCAGAACTATTAACAAGCCAGTGTCCAAATTTAATATTTATTTTTTTCTATGTTTATATTATTTATCAAGACCAAAAGCTGGAATAAACAGCTTTTCAAATCTGAATACATTATTAAATATTAGTCGCTATAGACTTGCCAACTGGTTAATGGTCTCAGAGAACAACTAAACTTCATATACTAAACAACTGAGAACCACAGACCACCTGACTTTCAAGCTTTTACAAAAACAGCAAATGCACACAGAAACATATGTCTCACTAATAGGAAATGCATGAAAAAAAAAAATCTGATCAAAATATGAGACTTTTGTCCTCCTGGATTGAATCGCAGTCAAAAAAATTGGTCAAACCTGACAGTCCGAAAATTTGCAAACTGGCTCTAAGTCAACAAATTAACCAAAAAATCTTGTAAATACAGCAAAAACATACAACATAGATAACAACTAGTAAACCTGAAGTGTGTTTGGACTTGCTGAGTATGAGGTTTATTTGCCACAGGGGTCAGGATGATTCATCACACCTTGAAGTGTCACATACATCCTGAACTCTGATCCCCACAAAAATGTTATATAATGCCTGAAAGGCCCTTTGGGATAGCACTTTAAAGAGCAGTTTAACCAAAATTGAAAATTAGTACTCTGTTATACCCACTCACAGGAAGACACATTGTTTCATCATCAGAACAGATTTTAACATTAAGCATAACATGCATAACATCTTGCATGTACATTTGTGACCCTGAACCGCAAAACTTTAAGTAGCATGGTTGTATTTGTAGCAATAGCCAACAATACATTGTCTGGCTCAAAATGATCTGTTTGCACCCTCAGATTCCAGATTTTCCCCCACAAACCATACATCATTTGAAAGCTTATTTATGCAGCTTTAATAAAATGCATATCAAAAAATGTAAAATTGTATTGAACCTTATGATTTTTTTTTTAGCATTGATGCCACTTGCTTTAAAAGCCAAGAGTCCATTGGCTAAAACAGACATCTTGCATCTATTTGAGACCGCAAAAGTGCCAACACTTTCATTGGAAAACCACTTTTCCTGAGCCAGTTGCACTGCTAATTGCTAAAATGACTGAGAGCTCTCGATGACAGACTTGTCTCCTCTTGTTCCTGAATTGCTGGCCATTGGGAAAAATAGATTATCATCAGCTGTCTTAAAGGTGTAGGGGCCAAGTAACACTACAGTTAATGGACAACCTCCTTCCTTCCTACTTCCCTAAATGAAAACACAAAGAAACCAACACCACCCACAAACACACCCACACTAAGAATTCAAATAGTATTTTTATTAAAACGTCCTTTAGATATAAATCAACAAATTATTCTAAAAGCTTCTCAAAACGTTAAGAAAACAGCATCACGTTTCAAAATTAAACAGTCAGATATGCTTAAGACTTATTTTAGTTTGGGAACAATGCATTACGAGGTTTTGTGGATGTGTGAAACGGTTGGGAGTGTGCAGCGTGATGTAGCGGCGGCGCTGGAAACGGCCCATATGTAGAGCGCAGACGCCTCGTCTCAGAGCAGGTCTGCTTTCGAGCGCCAGTGGTATTGTTTTAACAGTAAATCTGTCATAATGTGACAACTCAGTCTGACATTGATAAGGTATTATTACTCCTCATTGTTTAAAAGCTGAATATCCTAAATGAAAGGTAATTACTCAGCAGGTCTCATGTCCTGGCAGCAGCCATCAGCAGCTCAGGGACACGTCAAGACATGTCCTCCCCTGTCATTACCACTGCTTACAATGAACTTCACTGGCTACAGGGGACTTATTAAACAAATGTAATTTGAATAGTACACCAAGTAATATTGCACAATGTAATAGCGGTAACTTAAATAAATCAAGATCTCTTTAAGGAAATTGCTAAGTGTTGAATGACAGAGATTTGAACGGTCATTTTAAATTGTAATGATGTATATAAATTTGTTTGTAATTGTAATTTTTTATGGAGCAAAGCATACATGATCTGAGGCCATTAAGAAGATTTAATCAACACGCATGAGCTTTTTGATCTTGATTATTAAATCATACATTTTCTAAGACCTTGCTTAATAGTAAATGATGAAAGCTACTATGTAACAAGAAACACGTTATCATTCAAAAGTTTGGGGTTGGTGAAAAGTCGTTTCATTAACACTTGGGGAACAGTTCTCACTATTAACGAGTCGCTAATTAGCATGGCTATAACATATTGGCTTTTTATCAAGCACATATTTCTGCATGACCATATTCTACAAGCCAAATTTTATTCAATATGCTAATGTAACAACTTCCTTATTAAAATAGGCAATACGCACAGCTAATGCTTTGTTAACTGGACCTTAAAATAAAGTGTGACCAAAGTCCTGTATGTTAACCAAGACATTTATTAGATCAAGAGCAAAACAACACCAAGTATTGGGAAATATTATTACAGTTTATAGTAACTGTTAACTTTATTATAAATATATTACTGTGATGGAAAGTTCAAAAGATTTATTTGAATTAGACATCTTATTGTGATACTATACTTTAAGTCTTTATTAATTTCTTTTAAAAGATATGAGTCAGATTAATGAGTGCAGCTCACGTCAATGTACTGTAGATTCAAATCATAACTATTAATCTGCTCTATTGTAAGAAAAAAGCTATAAATAAAGATGTATTAGAACAACAATAAAACATCAGGTTGGTCTTTTATTTGATTTCTTCTTGCTTTCAGTCTTATAGCCGCAACAGTGTATGTTCAACTTCAGACCGCAGTATGTTTCTCTGGCCATTATAGGGTTTTCCCCCTCCTGTGTACCCCCCTTTCCTTCCGGTGGGTGAATACGATCCGTGTATATGAAACATGCATATGAGATGAGAGCTGTGAAAAAGTCAGAAGGTCCACAGAAAGTCTCACTGATAAAGGCTTCTCATATCAGGGGACCAGTGAGGTGAGGGTGAGTGGAAACACAACTTCCTACTTAAGCCTGTCAATCACAGCAAGCAAAGGACCCTTACTGATGACCCAAGAAAAGGAAGAGGTCTACTGAGTCCACAAACATTTCTGATGGGGGATTTCACAGAAATGTGGGACTAGGAGGAAAGAGCCTGTCTGGTAAATAATACTAAAGTCCATAAAGAATGTATTCAATTAAACCTTAATCCATTAGACAGATACGGTTTACTGTTAAAGAGGTTGTTCAGCTCAAAATGATTCAGCAAGCATGTTATATACATCTGTGTCACTACAATATAACGATTAAATTATACGATAAAATAAAAGACTAAATTATTTTCTTTTAAAATGTAATATAGTATTTTGATTTCCAACGTAATTTACAAAAAAAAACAACATGTTTACATATTTGTAGCTTTAGAATATGATTTTATGATTATATAGCATAACTATTATAAAAAAATATATATCTGATTTTACTATATTGTAAAGATTATACACACACATATATGTTTGTAAAAATAATAATATATAATGTACATAACATAAATATAGATAATATAATAAACGAGAGAGAGAGAAATAAATAATACAATATATACTAATATAACATTTATCATTATAATATTTTCACAGAACAGTCTGAACCTCTGCTTGCATAAAAATATACTTCAAGCAGAATTTCACTTTTGGGGGATGAACTACAGCCTTAAGTCACTATTCTAAGTGAAATGTCTCTCCTCACATTTGTGCCAATCATGTTAGTGAGCCCCCCGTTATAGCCCTCCCCTTTCTGAGAGCGGAACACCTGGACCGCTCTAAAAATATTTGGCCTGTAAAGGACTCAGTGCTGCAGGGCCCCATCTCAATAGCATCCTTCACTCTCATAATCAGTCTAAAGACATTATCCACTTAGTGGAGATGAGCTGAGGGGCTGCAGGGGATACGCAGGCTGGGTAACACAGTTAGTCTAATGGCCGCCAAAGAGGGAGTAAGATGACTTTCAGTAGGGTTGGAGGGCAGGGGGGGCTCGGGGGAGAGAGGGGCTCCCCATGGGCCTGATAATCCAATGCTTGAATTGAGGTTTTGATATCACTCTCATTTGGGGACAACAGCTTTTATAAGCTCTGTTGACAAGGTGCAGCCTAATGCAAACAGCTATCCGCCTGCCCTTAGGCATTCAGAGAAGAGCTGATGAGGACAAACTGGGTCTGAGAGAATGAAGTTGTTTAAATAGTCTGTCTGACCAAAGCACAGGGTGTATTACAATGTATGCAATGCATTTTTGTATTATATTCAGAAGTGACAGTAGAGACATTACTTGGTTACAAGTTATATTTAAAAATAAATGCTGTTCTTTCTATTCATTAGAATTTCAAAAAAAATATCAAGCAGCACAACTGTTTTAAACGGTAACAATAGTAAAAATAAATCTTCTTGCACATCAAATCAGCATATTAAGAATTCTGAAGGATCATGTCACATCACAAATATATTATAATAATATATTATAATATTATAACTGTATTATAAAAATATTAAAAAAAATAGAAAAGTTTTTGTAAATTATAATATTTCACAATATTTTTACTGTATTTGTGATTAAATAAATTAACATCAAATAAGTTAGCATTAGACTTTAAAAAACGAAACCTTAACTAAAATGTATTATATTATATTACATTAATCATCAGTGTCAACGCTCTTAACAAGCTAAAACCGAATACCCTTGAAAGACACCATATCCACAAGTTATGGCCATCCACTCTCATTTCCAAAATTAGACACAGACTAAGTACAAACCATCTCTCTCTCCCAATGGAGTGATTGAAACCTGTGCAAAAACTAACAGTGGGAACACATCGAACTCTCTAAAGGGACATATAAACTCAGTCCTCTTGGGCCACACAAAGTACTTTTGCAGTAAAATTCCAGTTCCACTCGTAGTGTTTTTCTTCTGTAGGATGGTAGGCTAATTAGATTTTACTGCAACCATACCGCAATATTGGCTTCATGGGAAATCCACACAACTAATACGAAGCTTTTACAAGCGTACAGTACAGGCATTCAATGATTCAATCATGAAGTTCAGTGTCCAGGCACATTAGTGGTATGTTCATATGCTTGTGTTTGATGACGGCAGCAGTGGGTGCAGTTGGAACACTCTTCAAGTGTGGAAGTTGTGGGACGTGTCTTTGATTTACTGTACAGGAGAGAAGTGTTCTGCTCTTGGCTGGAGGAGCTGTTATATGCAGTTTAACTGTGTGTGTCTCTTTGACACGTCCATTTAAATCTGCCTCATTCTCCTGTGTGGACAATTAGAAAACATTGAAGCAATGGCAGAGTTCAACATAGCTCAAATCAGGTTCAGCGTTCAAAGTCTGACTCAGATTTTAAGTCAAAAGTTGCTAACATTTCCCAAAAAGAGAAAACACCCAAGAGCAGTTCACAGACACCGAGTTGGTTTAGTGATCATACTGTATTTCAAATAACTACCGTTTCAGGAGTGACTCCAGAATCTGTTCACACTCTAAACAATCATTTAGAGCAGTGAATCTCAACATTATTGACTGCAAAGCCACCCATTGCTTGCAACAATATATTTAAGAAATTAATTTATAAGGCTCGAGTTAGCAAGGTCTAGAAATCACACTTACAGTATCTCATATATTCTTGTTTTCTAAGTTTTCCTGTTCCAAGAATCATGTTAATTCAATGGAAAGTAATTTCTTTTTTAACTGTTTTAGCTTTTTTAATTGTTGCTTTTTCTGATTTTAAGCCATCTTAAGCCTACTTAAACATTTACTGAGGCCCTCTAGTGGGCCCTGGCTCAATCAGCGATTTAGGGGATTCACTCTCACATTTAAACACAACTGTCACTTCCAAAATTTTCCAGTATGTTTGTGTTTGTGGATTTGGTACAGTTTTACTCTGCCCTGGGTTTCTGCATTCATCACATCATAAACTGCCAGTTTCAAACACCATTCTCCACATATAATCACATGATTGGACCAGTATGGTTGGGACAGATGTTGAAATCACATCTAAGCCCTGTGCTTTTCTTAATTCAGCTAATGAAAAAGCAAGCAATGGGAAAGATTGAGAAATTTTTATAAAAAAAGAGAGTTGTACACACATGGCCATATAGTCAGTGGTAAAGACCAGCTGTTTTACCCTTAGCCTTTCTTGGTGAGACCCTTTTAACAGCAGAGCAAAGCATCTTTATGTGAGAAAAAAATTAATGGCTTTTGAGTCTCTCACAAAGGCTTCAGGCGAGAAAAATGTGTACTAATAAGCCATTAAAAGAATTTAAAAGAAATACCATCTATCTAAACAATAATTTCAGCAGCTTGGTCAACAGATGATAATGAAAGAATGGTTATTGTGGCGTATTACTGCAGAATTATTAAATAAAAACAATGTAAAATCCACCACACCTGATCATACAATGAGGCTTCAATCCTTCCGCTGCAGCTGAGTTCTGATGAAACTTCTTTGTAATACAAAGCAACGTCCCCAATGCAAATATCACACACTCATTTGGAATTCGGTCCCTGTGGTTTGTTTTAAGTGCTCAGGGCACCTCAGGTTTCTTATTTATCCATTTTTTTAATTTGTGTCATATAAACACAAACAGATTAGATAATAGAGACGAGGGAGCGTGGGATTAATTTTGAAGTGGCTCATTAGCACGTGGCTAGTCTAGGATAATTAGGTTTGGTTTTTTCCCCACGGCTTCTAGTCATATTGCAGTGCGGCAGCTGCTTTTACAAGCCCCCCCTCCATTCTCTGCCTGATAAGTGGCTGTCAATCAAACAGGCCTGAGTTTGGTAGCGTAACATCTGCGACTGCATCATGAGTGGTCCATAGCAACAGCATCTAGTCAGTGTCTGGATCACAGCGCTCTGCAGGAGTCATAATTATACTGAACCAGAATAGAGCTACAGGAACATTGCGTCGCAGAAACAGAAAAAAACAACCGTTAACAAAACAGCATCATGTAT
>JAUMHP010000063.1:8338799-8369523 GCA_032361065.1 Enteromius trimaculatus
ATATATATATATACATACATACACACATATATATATATATATATATACATACATACATACATTTTTATGATTAACTACTTATAAATGTTAATTTAATGTTTAACTCAATTATTTTTAACAACTTAACAACTCATCTTTTTATGCCTAAAGTAAGTACATATTCTCCAGATTGTATTTCAATAATTTTGCTGGGATTATATAACTGACGTTATTTAGGACATTACTCAGCTTCACTTGCAACAAGAATCATCATATTTGGGAAAGATAAAGACATTAATTTCAATTATAATCCTGTCAAGTTTCACAGAGCAAGATATATATTTTATTGAAGTTATGAAATCTACAGTAACAGCAGGTCAAATGTAGAATAAAACAAAAACAGCATTTTTGAACAAGAACAAAAGATATTAATTTCTTTTTGCCAAATGTGACATGAAAGCGGACTTGTAAACTAGGCTTGACTACAGTATATCTTCAATGAATAGTTCTATCTAAGAACTCTAATGAGGTCCAAAGTGATCCGATTCCTCTGAAGATCCACATTTATGACCCTTACTTCTACCCGCTCACCTGGGCCGAGAGCCAGGCTTCTTTGCCGCTGGTCAACAGGAAGCTTTTCCGGAGTGATGAAACGCTTTGGGATGAGACCAGAACTTCCGACTCCAATGTCCACAAAGGCTCCAAATAAAGCAGCGTTTGTTACACGGCCTGTTACCACCATTCCATCGTGTAGGTCATTCATGGACACAATTTCCCGCTTGAAATCTGCCTGCTCAAAATCTATTCAACACAGTAAAAAAGAGAAAATAATTAGTAAAGGTGCAGGCACATTAGTGAAATTACACAGACAAAAAATTTTACATTGCAATTTACAGTATGATGAATTCGTAGGGGGACACTTTTTATCCTTACGCAAAACACCAACATGCTTGGACTACTATTGAAATTAATGGAATTTGCACAATTTCGCCAAGCAATGGTAAATGTGACTGCACCATTAGAAACAAAGATGGAAAGCTAGAATGTTTAAACAGATTTTGTCTTTTTCCAATGACTAAGACTGACATTAGCCTCCTTCCCTTCAAGTCTTGGGCACCGTCCTCCAATCTGATCCAAGAACTCCAAAGCTAGACGTTAGAAACAAGCTTCAGTTAATGGTTTAAAACAAATAGAATTACCAGGCCTCTCAAACCTCTTCTTTCCGAGTCCATTTTCTCTGTTTTTTGGGGTGATTTTCTTTGGGAGGTGCTTTTTATATAAACATGGCCTCTCAGCAGGCTCTGCAGTCCAGGAAACATTCATCTCTGATTATTCTTATCCGGGACACCTTACCTAGAGCACCGCTCACATGGCAGTTATTTATACAGCTGGCTACAGAGCAGAACCCATCAGGCTTCCAACCAGGGGAAGCGAGCCTGCAGCCTTCTGATGAAAAACTAGTGTCCTATCTAGTGCACGACACTGACAAGGTGACATCTCATTGTCTACGACCATCTCTACTAATGATCTTGATCAATGATGTTTAAAAACACTTGATTCAGGTGTGCAATATGCATCGTGGCATTTTCAGATTAACTTATTTCAAAAAAAAAATCCTACTAATAGAGTTTTTCCTCCACAAGAGTCTTAATTCAACTTCAATGAACATTGTGGAAATAAAAAACCCTCCCGTTTCCAAAGAAAACCTTTCTCTGCATATAATGAACTCTGCTCCCCAACCCTGAAAACACGTTAAGACATTCATCTCAATTATAATCCTGTCACCTTTAATGAAACATAACATTTACTATCAACACCCGCAGAAGGAAAACAATGTCTTCTCAGATGTCTGAACTTAACATTAAAACCAGAAGAGGCGTTTGTTGTTTGGCCGTTTTTATTCACTTGGAGAGTCACTGGGGGATTTTAGAGCTGGGATCAAGGCTACTTTGCTTTCCTCTTTACGCAGCTTTCTCTCTCATTAATGATATATCTGTCGGCAGGTCTGCTTTAATAATGCGGGTCTTCCCCCAAATTACGCGGCATGACTTCAAAAGCCTGGAGTGCCGCCCAGTCATCTCACAGACAAGAGACGGACTCAGGGGAGACGGGAGGAGAATCGTTAGATAGGAGGGAGGAAAAGAGTACGAGATGCCAGCATTGTCTATGATCTGTGCAGCAGCCATGTTGAGGAAGAACTTTGATACTTTGGTTTGTGCCGTGCTAAACTGATTTGAAAACCTAGCCACAGGCTACAATCCGAACCACAATGTAGAAAATGTAAAATGCACTTAGTTTGCATTAACCTGTCTATATTGTGTATCCTTATTGAGTTATCCTACATATATTTCTTAAAACAATGCAAAATTAAGATCTTGCATTTAGTTAGCCATCTGACAAATGTATGATCTATTTTGTCCCCTCACAAACAGTTATTATATTTAAATATAGTGTATGAGTTTGGCTTTTGGGGTTCTTTTCATCCTTTTTGGGTATAACAGTTCCAAAGCTGGTGGTCACCATCCACTTCCATAAAATAGAAAAAGCCAATCCGACCTCAGGAGAAAACACATTTTTGAGTTGTCAAATTTGGATCAGATTTACTAAACAGGGCAAATTAGCGCAAGAGCACAATTCCTAAAAAAACACCAATGCGAGTGGAAAGTTCTGCACGTGATCTACTGATAATGCTCAAATTAAAGGGTTGGTTCAGCCCAAAATTAAAATTCTTTCATTAATTACTCACCGTCATGTTATTTTGAACCTGTAACACCAAATTAAGATATTTATGGTAAGCTTTCTTACCCTGCATAGTGAACAACACAACTACCACATTAAAGGCCCAGAAATTGATCATGTGACATCAGTGGTTCAGACTTAATTCTATGAAGTTACAAGAATACTTTTTGTGCGCAAAGAAAACAAAAATAAAGACTTCATTCAACAATTTCTTTACTTCTACTACAAATGCGCATGCAATATTTTAGCCACATAAATCCACACCTTTCAGTGCTCATCCTGACAGTAATTTTTTAATGCTAAAAGATGGTTTGCATTGGCACAAACTGTTAGTTATTTTTCCCCATAGTATGAATTCATGCAAATATGGTATGGTATTTTATGGTAGAAAAAAACATAAAAAAACAATAATAATAATAATAATAAAATAGCCTAAAGCATAGTTCATACAAAAAAGAATGCACAAACCAATACAGTACAACTTCACAACAAATTTGACAATTTCTTTTTTTTTTTAATGTTTTTTTTTAAATGTTGCCATGAAACTGTGTTGGAAAAGCTGTCCAGACATTCAGCTGAACTTTGTAATTTGGGTGAACGTACCCTTTGATTAGTCAAAAAAGGACTCATCTACAAGGATTTTTCAGAGTCAGTAACTGTGATTTTCACTGGAACCAACACAAAAAAATGATGCAGTTGAATTTGTATAAATGTATTTTTCTTTTTCAGTTTGTGTCAAGCTGGAGATCACAACTATAAATCTATAAACACTTCTGCTGAACAATGATGATGGAAGAACTTAAACATAATAAACAGTTTTCAAGAAAATGAATGTACAAAATCAAGGAATGTGATTGTGCACTGGACCGAAAAAGGGAAAGTTATATTAAGTGGCCTTCAGATACAATATTGGGCAAATCACAGATACTGTAGACTCTTACCCTGGCGAATGTCAAAGCCAGGTGGCTGAGTGAGTCCATCCACAATGAGCTGAAGAGTCTCAGGTGTGGTGTCCAGAGATTTGGCCAAGACATCTAGACCTCTGCTCTTAACACTGCTCTCAATACTCTGCCTGAGCGCAGTGCTGCCCATCTGATCCAAACTGCCCTCTATTTGAGACAAGAACCTAAATGAGGAGAGCAAGAACATACAATTACTGCCTTGACAAGTAAAGAAATAGTCTTTCATATAAAACCTCATGTAAACTTTTTTTTATCTTAATCAGAAACGCTTCACATGCAAACACACTTTCAGATGCTGTGTTAAGGCAGTGAGGTCTGTTGAGGACCATGGGAGGTGGTGTCTTAATGAATGGCTTTTTAATAGCCCTTCTCTGAGCCCAGTGCACGTGGAAGAACTCCCCCGACATCAGCGAGGAGCCTGAAGGCCGACACACGGAGTGGAGGAGAGCAAAGACTGGGAGAGGAGGCAGATAGAGGAGGGGAGGTGAGACTAATTATGCCCTAAATCTTGATTTATAGAGTCCCAGAGATGAAGACTCTGTCTCCCTCCATAAATCTAACCGCCTTGTGAGCTCCAAACATAAAAGGGAAAGGTTAGTGCTGAGGCTAGAGCAGTGAAGCAGGAACACAGAGCAAACACAGGCAGCAAAAAAGATCCAGACATGGCCTATTACTTGGCACAGGCCACAAGCTCTGGCTCAGGATGAGCCTTTATATTCATGATATGATCATGAACTGTAACACTGAGACAATGGTTAACCATATATAACCAGGAGCCCATATATTTATTTGCTACAATCCATGAAAATCCCTCCATAATAACATTTGCTAACAATTAATATTATTTCTTAACTATTATTATATGTAACATATGTAACTCAATTTAATATGCGCAAGTTAATTAAAACAAACATACATTTTAAAATAAATTCATTAATTAATTGACTGGGCTAAATAATTAAAACACTTAAAAAGTGTAGATTTACATGACTTAGCCAAGTTAATAAAAGACTTTCTAATGTTTACAATTAGTAAAACAGCGATTTATAATTTAGAGTGGCAAACATTTTCAGACAGCATGAAATTAGTGTGTATTGTTTTATTCTGTGTATTATGGCTAAATAAATACGATTATGAATAATCAGATTTTTTTTTTTTTTTTAAATCATGAAAATAGAAACAGAAAAATAACCATGGCATGTAAATAATAATTCCAAATGTGTATATTGACCGAGAAATTTCACAACCATAAGAAATGCTCCCGCATTTCTGGCTGATAACAATAAACCAATTATTATTTTTGTAGTAAGGGCAAGAATAACTGATAAATGGATAACAATTAAAAATCTAAATTCTATACTATTTTGCTTTAAAAACATTCTAAATGGAATAAAGTAAATTTATGTAGCACAACATTATATATATGGAAGCTGCTTTAAATGTCATTATAACATTGTGATAAAAGTTCAGTCCATAATTCCTCACTTTGCCTTATAAAATCATATAGTTAGTGCCCAAATACTGTTCTCTCATCATTAGAGCACAGTGCAAATGACTGATAAAACCTCTGCTGGGACACACATAAGTCCTGTATCAGGGGGTCAAGCTGTCCAGAGGTGGCTGTGGTATGCTGGGGTCCTGGGCATTACTGGAATGTGAGTTTTGGCAAGAGGAGGGGGCAGACCTGCTGAGCCAGCTTGCTGATGGATGGCCGTCGCCGTGACAGCCTGACGCCAGCGCAGCTGTCCTCTGTGTGACTGACAGGGCAGGTGGGTACAAGCCCCACCCATTTCCTGCTGCGGACAGAGAGCTTGACAGTGACAGGCACATCTACTCACACTCACTCTATTGTATGTACCCAGACAATTTCACACTGTCCGTGACTCGCAAACAGATACATCGCACTAATACGCTTACATACTGATCATTACTCCTCCTCGACTGTACGCATAACAGGACGGATGCTGGCGTAATTTCACACTGTGTGTGTTCAAACATTAACAAAACACAGATCCTTCATCCTTTTAGCAAGAAACTCATATGTAGTAATATATTCTGAATAATCCAGACATTTATTAAGAACATGGTGGCGTTTTATAGTTTAACCCCTTTACAAGTACTCCTATTTTGGCATGGAGGCAGGTGAAAAGTAACATACTTATCAAGTTATCATACTTATCACACAAACACTGTTTCTGCGGAGTTCTGCATCAAAGTTTTGTAAGAGTTAAACCTACTAAGAACAAACCCAGACATTTCCAATACTGAGCTATAAACACAAAAGTGCAATGCCAGAAGCAGCCTTTCATGCTCACAGTGAAACACCTAACCGTTCTAGAGCTGCACTAGATCTAGTGAAACAAAAAAATAATCATAGACTCTGTTGGGCCTTTGAGTTATGAGGTGATGAAAATGCAAAGAGTAACAGACTGCGGATGAATTCCAGCTTGTCTCTCAAGTAAAAGATTCGACGAAAGAACCGCAGAACAGAAACATTCAAGGGACTCTGCATGTTCTGTAGCCTGCACATCAAGAGCAGCACTAATTTAGTAATGTTTATGAAATACGTCTATTATGCTCATCAAGGCGAAAATAGAGTGCAAACACTAATACTGAAATATTATTTTATATATATTTTAAAATCGAATTTATTCCTGTGATGGCAAAGCTAAATTTAAAGCACTAAGATGGACTGTCGTCATTAAGTCCTCAAATCATTCTAAAAATGATTTTGATGCCTTTTAGCACCAAAAACAGGTAATAGTTTTCCTGGTATACACATACAGTAGTATACACCTTATAATATGTACTATAAAATTAATATTAACATTTTATAATAAGGTTCAGTTTGTTAACATTAATAAATGCATTGGCTGTTCATAATACTTATAACAATGAAATCTTTAATTAACTATTAAAGGAATAAATGTCTGATGAGAATTTTCCTTTTTTGGTGAATTATCCTTGTAACACACTTTTCTATAGCATTTATTAATCTGGGTTTGTTATAAATATTGTAGTTTAGTTTTAATTCACGTTCGTTTATAAAATAATACAAGATTAAAAGTTAAAGATGTATTAGCTTATGTATTTCACAAAATATAATTATAATTAAACTAGAATAATAAATGTTGTAAAGCAATCATTTATAATAATCCATTAAGTAACATTAACAAATTAAACCTTAATGTAAAGTTTTCCCAGATTAACAACGCAAAACTAAATACACATCAACTGCAAACGAATTAGCACAAATTCCATTCTACATTAGCTCACAATATGGTGAATGTTAATGATAAAAAAATAATAATAATAAAATTAAAAAACAGAACCAAATTTCCAGCGGAAAATTAATCAAAATGTCAGACACAGGCTTAGTGTCCTGACAACACCTGCTTGTAAATGACTTTCACACATATACCTGTGCCCTGTACTTCTACCAATTTCAACAAATTACTCAAGCGCTCATATTGCCCAATGGCAACTACTCATCATCCTCCACTGGTCCTGCACAGATTTCCGTGATGTTGGTCAGGGACACTGTTCTTCCCTCCAGCTGTCCCTCCAGAGTGCCAGAGTTGGCACAAGATGGAGAGAGAGAGAGAGAGAGAGAGAGAGGAGGTTGCAGAGCTGAGCTCTGAGTGATTTATGAACAGCTACAGTGTGAGCGTGGCGGTGGCTGGCGATGGGTCCAAGGGCTCAGGTTTCTAGAGGGGGTCTCAGCTAGGCTTATGTTACCCTCTGGTGTGTTAGTGTTTAGGGGGTACCAGTGCTCCAGCTCTTTTGGATCCAGAAGAGCGGAGTAGGCCATATCCTCTGGGCATAATGAAAAGCAGCTCCGCTGAGGAGCATTGTGGAGGAGGCCTCTGTTCCACACACCGTAAGCTACTGGGTGGGCCTACAGATAGAGGCTGTCCAGACACAATGAGGCTGCTTTAGTGTGTGGTCCCCTTAGCAGTAACCCTGAAGTTAATTCGTTATCATCAGCGAATGTAAGATATTTGATTTCAAACCTCCGATGATTCAGTGACTGAGAAAAATGAGTCACTAA
This sequence comes from Enteromius trimaculatus, assembly GCA_032361065.1. NCBI lineage: Eukaryota > Metazoa > Chordata > Actinopteri > Cypriniformes > Cyprinidae > Enteromius > Enteromius trimaculatus. Next base: position 8,346,531 of record JAUMHP010000063.1, read on the forward strand.
TTCTGCACGGAAAATGATGAAGAGCTGTTCACTTCCTCAGACTCACTTGGCAACGGTCATAATGTCGAAACAGATATGTGCGTTGCTTGGCTGTTAAAGACAGAAAAGTACTCAAAGGAATAGTTCACTGAAGAATGAAAATTGTCACAATTTACCTTAAACTTGATGCACTATATCTAACAATAGCACAATTTAAAAAGCTTCAGAAAGCAAGATTTTCAGTGGTCCAGTCCTCATCATAAGACTTTGAACATGGTGCTTTTTTGTCATTTGGGAGCTTGAGAGCATCCATACCCATTTACTTTCATTTTATAATGAGTGAGCAGAATATTCTTTAAATATAGAATATTTCGAATCTTTTGAATCTTGTTCAACCTGCTCGTAGTAGAAATAATCACTGTAGTACTACAGTGAAGCACTTTACTGCAGTGCAATTCAACCAAATACATCTTATACAAGATAAATAATATACATTACACACCATATACATATATAAACCGGCAGAAAGGTTTTGAAATCACTTTTGAAAAAGAAAATTCAGTCCTTCACTCTGTCTGTGTCAGTTTGAGTCTTTTAAATAGATTTAAATCCCTGCTGCCAAGATGCTCCTTTGTTGGTCACGGGTCATGGAAAGTCAAACTTAAATCTATAGGGGTGGTTGGATTTATTCATGCACGTTAAAATATTAATTTACATTTCTTTTTCCCAGATTCTTATTTACAGATTATTTGGGAGAAAACTGGTAGTTGTGTGTAAAATCAGAAATTTCAGCACCACCATATAGAGACAAAATGCCTTGATCATAACATCCGCGAATATTCGACAGTCAAATTAACCTTCTCCTATCTAAGCATTGAATCATTGACTATTCAGAATCAGACAAACCAAGGAGAGACGTATCACAAGAGGCCAGCAAATAATGCAAATCATTTCTATACATCTGTACTGGAGCAGCTACAATGTCATTATGCAATATTATTGTATTAAATTGAAAGTTACTATAACAGAAAAAAAAGAACATTCTGTCATTGATTACTCACCATTATGTTGTTCCAAACCTGTAATTTTTCAGAACAAAATTATTTGTTTGATGAAATCCGGGAGCTTTCTGACCCTGCATAGGCAGCAATGCAACTGAAATTTACCCAGGCACAGAGAGATAAAAAGCACATTTGTAAAGCAGTCCATGTGACATCAATGGTTCAACCACAATTTTACAAAAGGCATGAGAATACTTTTTGCGTGGACAGAAAACAAAAATAATGGTTTTGTTCAACAATCCTTCTCCTCCTAATCACGTATTGCATCATTTTAGAGAGTACCACAAAGAAGTGATTTGAAGGAGAAAAATTGTTAGTCATTTTTTTTTTTTCTTTGCACACAAAGTATTTGTAAACGCTTCATAAAATGACAGTTAACCCACTTATGTCACATGGACTGTTTTACAGATGTCTTTACTACGTTTCTGGGTCTGGGAACATTTCAGTTACATTGCTCTCTATGGAGGGGTCAGAAAGCTCTTGAGTTTTATCAAAAATATCTTAATCTTAATTTATACATACATTCCTCTTTAGTGGCTGTTTCTATAAGCCGCTATATGCAAGCCATCCTCCACCATATTGGAATAGTCAAAGATTGGACATGAGAACTCAATGCATGAATATCCATGTCTGCAATAGACTTCAGCTGATGGTTTTGCAAATACAACAAGACTAAGCCATTAGCAAACACAACACTGAAACAGTTATTATAGTTTTAAAATACTGTAATACTGTATTAATATAAAAACAAAACAACAACACATTCCCATTTTTTTGGAATTGAAATCTCAGTTTTTTGTTGTTGTTTTTTTTAAATCAGAAGTGGCATCTTGGAAAACATCTTGATTTTTACCTTGAGTGATGATACCTGGCCATTCCAAAATAAAAACACATCGATGAAGTAGCTAATCGGTTACTGGCTATAATAAAAATGGCACATCATAAAAACGGGTCAAGTGAAAGTGAGTCTATTTTGGTATGAGGTTCCTTTAAGAGCTAACATCAACCGTTGTTTCACAGCTAATACTTAAATACTAGAGATGGTCCATCAGGGGGTCCGTGCTACATATTGTGTATGCGTATTTGTGTGTGTATGAGTGGGAAGTGGTGGGGCTAAGGGTATCAAGTTTATCACATTAGAGCAACATGATCCGCCATTACCGTCCACTGGCCCACGCTTCGCAAAGCCCCCGACGTGCAACGAAATCACTCACGAAATGGAGGGAGACAAGCAGCATGTTTTCACAAGCACAACGTGTGACTGATTTAAGCCACCTCCCGCCCCGTCTTCCCAAATATTAAGAGCAAACCAGTCACCGATGCAGAGGGGCGTTTTTCCATTTCATTTCTATTCTCATTAACCGCTGCATTTATATGAATGAGAGAGGAAGTGAAAAGGCCTGTCCAATAATTTGCAAAGGGAAAGAGAATGAGCTGGTGAAACAGAGGACAAGAGTGATGAACCCAATGCATAAATGGGTTACAGATTGTTGGGAATACGTCAAGCTTGTCATCATCATTATAAAGACATCGCTCAGGCGGTTCTGTTCGCATCATTAGCCTTATGATTCCAGCCCCGGCTGAAGCTCGCAACATATTTGATACATTTTATTAGCAATACCCAGAATTCCTCCCAAGCCCCCTAGAAACCCTTGTTTAAAGTCCGCTACATTAGCTGGGCGCTACATTACCAACTCAGCACTGCTGGTGGCCATGTTTAATCAAATCCTGTTACTCCAAGAAAAATATGCCTGGGCTCATGATGACAATTGGAGTGGAGCAACGTCCATTAGCACAGCATTTGGTAATGATAGAGAATGGTGATAATACAGGGGACTGCAAGGGAGGCTTTTCTGCCTGGTTTAGTCGGAAATGAAGCCTAACGGAGAGAAATGAAAACAAACAGAAGGAGAGTAGAGGAGGGAGGATATGACAGGGTGATTATTCCCCCACTCCATGCCCCTAAGTGGCTTTATTAGACCTCTGACCCTAAAAGGCGCCTCTGACGACAGATAAGACAGAGAAGGAGAGGATGGACACGGATACAATTCACACATGCCTATAGAGAGGGGTCTACAGCATCAGACCACCAGTGAAAACATTAAATCAAATTAATATTTTATGAATATTTTCTTTCTAATTTTAATTCTACTTAATATGATTAATATTAATTATATTAAATAGTAATTCTGTTTAATTCTAATTCATTTAATTTATGATAATCAAATTCATATCCAATATAAAATTTTGATCTATTAATGAAGTATGTTTGCAAAAATAACATCTTTTTATGTCATTTTTTTGCACTCTTTTTTTAATTGGAAAGCGCAATAAAAAAAAACCCCACAATTTCTGAAAATGGTTAAAAACGGAGTTAACTATTTTTGTAAATTCTTCAAATAGTAGCCTACAAAATCTTCAATATTTCTTCAAGTCATAACTTACTTTGTTTACTGTATTATAAATCATTTTTGCATCTTTGTATATTTCCAGGTTTAACGGGGGGGATCCAGATTTTCAATGTGGTCTCAGATGTTTGTACACAACTGCACATATACATGCAGAGTTACAAACTGAAGTGTAATTGCACAAGTACACACACTGCTACGACTAAAGCCAAAGTACGACATCAGCTATGAAGGAAATGAAAAAGTGAGTAATAGGCAGTGAATGAATGTCTTGTTCCTAAATTATAGTTGCCATTCACCAATAAATCCTCCAAATTCCACAGCATTCGGATGCCTTGCCCACGGTTCATATTCAATTTTCAAAAACCTCTTTCACATGCACACACTGATTTTGATTTAACTTGCAGCTGTCACGCATGCAAGCACATCCAAACCACAGGGCATCCGTGCGCACATCTTCTGGAAGCAACAGGCACAAGTGTCAGATTGGAGTAGTCTAAACAGACTTGAGCAGCACAGCTGCAGGGAGAGCGTCATTCACTGCCAGAGAGTGCTGAGCACACGCTGAATGTGCTTTTCATATGAACGCCAGCAGCTCACACAACTCTCACACTGAGCAACACAGGACCAGATGCTCCCACTTGAGGTAAACACTTGTTACCACTTGGGTCAATCCTTAAGCAGATCCAATGATCATCTGCAGTAGTGCAGTAATGTGATAGCGTAGTGCCACGCTCTGTTCTCACCTCAAGGCGATGCTGTAGGATTCGGGATGGATGCAGGTTTGGTCCAGTGGGTTAAACTGTTTAAGAGTGCTCCCAGAGCCTTTGACTTTTTTCTTCTCAGCTGTCTGTTTCAGAGGAACCTTGAGGTCTTCATTTACTCCAGAACAGACACTGCTTACACTGAAATTACAAAACATTGAGGTTAAAATGTCTGAATTACAAATTAGCCTCAAATTTCCCCAAAAAGGTGAATATAAATGAGAAAGTGAGTAAAAGAGTAAAATTATTCATTAACAATCCTTTTCAAAATCCTTATTTGCTGCCCCATAACTGAGACAGGGAAATGTTTAATATTTAGGTTTTTTAACATTATTTAATAGCACATTTGGCATTAATAGTATTAATAATAATATTATCATTCATTGATATGATGCTTAAGACACTAACACAAAATGAAATTTTTTAAATATTATATTATAATTCGCTGCTATAATGTTTAGAAAAATAATTCACAGAATTTTACACACTATTGCGTTAATGCACTAATGCATTATTGTTTTAAGATTAAGGGGACGATTTTATCCCACTTATGCCTACATGATATAAAGGCAGCTTGTTGAAAAAACTGTAAATGTAAAAAATTTAACTGTAGAAGTGTAGACGAGCGTACCTGCGTACTGTCTCGGGGTTGATCCTGATGAAGCCGGCACACTGCTGGAAGCTCTTAGGGCCGAGGCCTTTGACCAGTTTCAGCTGCTCTCTGTTCAGAAAAGGCCCATTCTTTTCTTTCCACTCCATAATACTGCGTGCTCGCCCTGCGTTCAGACCTGCTATGTGTCTGATAAAACAAATCTCTATCATTAACACTAGTACTCATAAAACATATTCTGCATGACCATATTCAACATACTGACTCAGTACCTAAATTTAACAACTACCTAACTATTAATAACTATTTATCAACTATTAAAAAGTATTAATCAGAAGTTTGTTGAGGGAAAATCAAAGTAAATGGCTCATTTATAGCAAGAATTGTGCCTTTAAAAAAACCTTGAACTTGAACAAAAACAAACAAAAATGTTTTTATGGTTTTCTAAATTTTACATTTTTTTGTTTTTGCTAATGTGACAGGGTTACCAAGTTTTGCTGTTAGTCTCTGACGTTCAGAAATGTGATTCTTAAACACACCTTTTAAGTGATTTAAGTGATTCATGAGTCAAACTGTTATTTGATCTAAAAAAAACCTAACTTAATCTCTAAACATCTTCCCGCCCATTTAGTTGCTGTTTGTTTTTGGAAATAGTCATTGCTTTATATGTGAATACACAGCATTAACCATACATCCTGGATGAAGAGCTTCGCTTTAAAAGTCGACTCAAGGCCATGGAAATTCCTTTTCATACTTATGTAATCCATACATATTCACAAACAAGAAGTCCGATATTAGTAAAATATTAAGAACATTTTCCAGCAGAATTACCAAAAGGCTGCCTAAGATCTTATAATCTTTTTGACCTTTACATACAAAACAGAAAGGCATTGAGAACATTTTTTTGTTATACGTTATGGGCAATTCGAAGTGGCAGCTCCCCTAAAAACAGCTATGTAAACATTATATGTCATCACTTATAAATAAGGGGTGAATAACACTGGAGCCACGAACACGTCGTCTGGAGCTCTGGTACTGAGAGCCCATTTAAAGTCAGGTAAACAGATGATCTGATTCCAGCCTACCTCATGAGCGTTTAACCCTGCATGTTAATGGGATCACGCAGCTTTCCAGCTCAGTATAGTGATGTATGGGTGTCTAAGTACACCATAAGTCAAAGGCATAATCCTAAAGAGTTAAATATAGAAACCTGATATTTGTTTCATTCTAATGCTTACATGTATCTGAATGAACGCATTGACAAAACATGAAGGTGTACCTCCTTTCATCAAATATTTATTAAACTTGCTTGTACTACCTTCTAGCGTTGAACGAAGGATTTCTTTGTTAAAAGAATAAGCTGTGTAAACAAAAGCTAACATTTTGAAGGCACATCTAGGGGCATGTAGACATGATCCTGATTGTATTCCGGAAATATATTATTCCAAATCACTGTTTTCCGTAGTGCAAACAATTTGCACTTACTCACGAAATCCTACAAGGTATTAGGCAGAGTGAGTGGATGTAATGGATGTGTACATTTCAGTGTTTCTGTAAGTTTATGTGACTAATATTCAAGGCTATATATCTCAATTCGTGTATATGTTAGCGAGCGGCAATGTTTGTGTATGTAGATCACAATGTTTGTGTGTAGTGGGGATGTGAAAAGATGTTACGGTGCGTGCGTCTCAGTGCGTGTGTGTGTGTGCGCGCGACGTGTAGGGTGTCAGACTAAACAGAGCTCTAAGCAATAACGGGGAGGCGAGTGAGAAGTTGCCATGTTGTGACTCCTGCTGGAAAGTATTTGGCCTCTACCTCATCAGCGTCTCTGAACAGATGTTGATGTCCACTCCCACGAAGCTCACACACTCCTGCACCACCCCATCCAGCGCTGCCCTCAACAAACTCTGTGACACGTCGTGCTGGAAAGAGTGACCACAGTCTTAGAACGAGTGTTTGTGCAAGAAAGGAAAAGGAAGAGCTCTGTTCTTGACCTGGGCTCTGAAAACGAAATCAAACACCTTGAAGATGTTTTTTCTAGCATGTTGGCTTGATTCAATCGCAATTTTGACGTATATTAAAAGTTCACTAAATCGCTACGGTTACTTTGAAAATAATTACAACGGTAAAACTTCTACTCTGTGTCTTGAAATGTCAAGAAAGTCTACATCTATTAGATATCTCGGCAACAAATCGTGCTGTCTCGGTCACTTTCCAAAAACAAGCCGCTTTGCAAGGCCAACGTTGTGTCATTGGCAATCAAACGGTAACCCTAAATACTTTGCGGTGTTCATGCTGGTCTGAGAGGGGAAAAAAGAGACGGCAGAATAAAAAGGCAGCCAGTGGATTGCTTTGCCTCAAGAGACGAGGAGAGAAGGTCTGAGGCTGTTTTCATTGGAAAGCATCTGTGACACTTCAAAGTCCTCTCACAGGGGTTTTCCATTAAGTGCAGGGAATTGATAAAGTTAATCCAGCCGAACTTTTCACACTTTGGAGGCGGTTTTCTAAAATGGAGATGGAATTCAAAGCAAAGAAAACCACAAGGCCAAATTCAAAACTGACCAAAATTAGGAGCAAGCAGGGAATTCTGACAAGCCTTTGTCTGTCTTGCATTGGGACCAGTATCCATATGGAAGAAGTTATACCAGTGCTTGAGACCTGCTAAGAAGAATGTGCAATTCTTCATTTGGAAGCACTCATTTTTGCACAATGTTAATTTTCATGTGCTAGTCACAGTTCACTATAGTGGCTTTGGAGGAAAAACAGATAATCTTACTCATAATTAAAGTTGGAATGAAATGGAAGTAGCAATTTTTGTATAATGAAAGCCAATTTCCACCGCTGAATGAAAATATAAAAACAGTGTAAAAAACTAAAAGAATTGCAAGTTTTTAATATGCATTTATGAAATATTTATGCAAATATGAACTAGCAATTCTGAGTTAGAAAGTCGAATTCTGGGTTGGCGAATGATATGTTTTCAAAGTTGTGAAATTATATTCACAATTCTGAATGAATGACTTGCAATTCTTGTGAAAGTCAATTGTCTTTTTTTAAATCTCACAATAGACAGAACTGTGAGATTTAAAAAATCTCAATAGATTGCAATAGACATAATGGGAGTTCAGCACCTTAGAAAAAACAAATGTAGTTAGACTACTCAAATAGCTCATTGACTCCATCTACAACCTAAATAGATTCAAAGCTCTTTTGATGAATTTTGGAGCATGTGACTTCTGAAATACCACCCTGTTTATGGTTGTAAAAAGATGAGAAACTTCAAGAGGTCAAAAGACTGTTCTCTCTAATTTTCTTTTTAATTAGGGAAAAACCCAACATTTAAAAGAGTAGGAATGACAGTTTATGGTGGTTTGTACGACATGTATTGCCTGTTCTGTGTAAATTTACAGTGACAGTAAGATCTAATGCTCTCAAGTTGTCTTTGCGTGCGCTAGTGTGTCATTGTGTTTGTGTGAATACAAATTCAGTATATTAAACAGACAGAGAAGCCCACGGGCCTCTTATAGCTAACTCAATATACACATTCAAACCTCCCTTGCGCACACACAAATACACACAGTCACACACTAACACAAGAACAGGCAGAAATAATAAACAAAGACATAGACGATATATTTCCCTCATATTTGGACACAGTGGTTTACTTTCAGAGAGTGTGGATGTTTGAAATTACACAACCACTGGAGAAAAAGTAAGAAGTGGGTTTTTATTTTATCCCAATATCTTGTTTTAATCCTTCAGGGACACCGTACACGTTTATCAACATGCTTCATCATGAGGCCAGCTTAACTGTGTAAGGAACCTTATTCTATAACTAAGCATGTTTGGAAGATACATATACAGTATGGTGGACATTCAGATGTTAAAGTCTGACTTAATATCCTTCCAATCATGTTTCACATTAAACACAGAGCAACACAACGTGCTAGCTATAGAACTGTTTTCCAATGTAATAAAATGCAGTGCTTTTGGACTGTGAAATTGCGGCCAAAAACATGGAGAATGTCAAAGTGGTCTGAGAAGCAGATGTTCTGTAAAAACAAATGTTGTTGCCTAGAGAAATCTGATCTTGTAAACTCATTAGCAGATCTGCCTGTTTGTCCACAAAACACATGTCCCTTGGAAACTGGCACCAAAACAACAGGTGTGATAAGAGATGTTATGGAATGTGCAGACTTTCCTCTTGATGGCTGAAAGAAAATTGTCCATGGGGTGATTTCTATATTAATAAACAGGTAGATAAAATACCTGACAGATAAAGTTCCTGCAGGTTGGGTAGCTTATATATAAGTATTGCAGAACAATGGATATGAGGGTTTTAATGCTCAGTTTTTTGTTGTCAAACCGGGTGATGGAATAGTGTCTTATTAGATATGACTGAATGAAGATAAATAGAAATAGATGAGACCAGCACTCAGTGGGTAATGGATGACTGAGATATTAAGTGACTGCTAGGCAGTGAATTGGCTGAGCTTTGCGGGTTATAGCAAAGAGCAGAATGTGCGTTTTGACCTGACAGTATTCGGATGACTGCCACTGGAACAAGGACATCTGTGTGATAACATATACTGTCTAGTCCTATACAATGGAGTAATCTTATCCAAGCAAAGACAGACTACCGTTCATCAGGAACTGAATGAACGAAAAATCACAATTTTGCAAATATCTTATACCATTTTACCATGTTGTGCATTTTCTAAAACTTTTAGTTTACATAATAGTAATGATTTTAAAGAAACAGTAGCAGCATTGAGATCTCAGCACTAGACATCCCGGGGGTGTAAGTGTGAATGTAAAAAATGAAAGATCTGTCTTCAGACTATCAGAAATCCTGCACTCTTTTGTAATATCGCCTCTAGTGGTTATTGCGGTTCACTGCAACGTGCCAATAGTCAAAAAAGAATGAATATTATTTTAGTATCACCTCCTAAATCCAGCCAGTGATACACAAATCCTAGTAAAACAACTGGAATATTAGAACTTTAAAAATATTTATTGCACAAAAACAGCCTTCATGTGGGAGAACACCACTAGCTGTAATTTTCTGTCAAAATCTCTCACACATTCCCTTTGTAACCTTAGAGAGGTGAGAAATATATGTGCACTACTGGAACGCATATGTTGAAATGAAACATGAAAACTAAACAATAAACATTGGAGCCTGAAGGCAGAAGCTGAGATATTCAACGGTGGCCCAGTAATTCCTAATGATCCATGTTTACTCAATCCATTTAATGCCATTTTTCCATATGATGATTTCAAAACAGTCACTCATCAGACTTATCAACACATTCCATATTGTACACAAACAGATTGTAATGCTACGATCACTGACAGCCTGCTGATAATCAATAGATCACTGCACGCCCGAGGTACTTCTCACAACAAACAACTCCTTATTTTTAACGTACAAAAACCTGCTCCCGCATAACAGCCGGATGCAACCCGAGAAGTGTGTGGACAGGTTCCCATGTAGCTGCTCCCAAACCCTAAGGTTAGCTTTTGAGTACTTGGCAGCCAGTCGACTGTATAAACTGCCTTGAGCGCGGATGGAGCGAAAATTCTCACAGTCCTTGAGCAGGCTGATAGAGGAAGACACCCAAAAAGTGTCGCCTGCGGGCAGTTTGGAGCTCTGCTGATGGAATGCACACTCATTAGAAAGCCATCAATCATCACGACCCCCCCAGATCTATTTTTAAAGGCTGTTCCAGAAAGCTATGTGCTAGGGTACACTAGTTTACCAAAGCGGGACGCCACCACTGCAATATTGCTGCTCACATATAGGGAGAAAGTCAAATGAATGGTAATGATTGAAGAGAATGGCCTGAATGATCTGTATAGACTGTCATGCCGTCTGGCAACGCAGGGTCAGCAGAGTCAATTAAAATGATAGTTTGTTTAAAAATAAAACTTCAGGAATCATTTACCCACCCTCGTGTCATTCCAAACCAGTATAACTTTCTTCTGTTGAACAAATAAAGACATTTTCAGAAACAATTTTTTTTTGTCCATACAATTGTACTCAGTGGTCATCAAAACAGTGGTTACCAACATTTTTCAAAACATTTTTTGTGATCTGCAGATGAAGGGAATGACATAAGGGTAGGTTATTTTGGAAACATAATTGGTTACAGATTACAAGTTAAAATCCATGTGAAATGCAAACTATTTATTTTGTTAGCTTGCATTGCTATTTTTGTGGTGAACAATTCATCTGTGCAAGTCATTCAACAGCAACAACAACAAAAAAAAGTTTCATTGTTCATAATCTTTACTCCAAATCTGAAAACACTCCAAATCCTTAACCACGACCCTCCAACCACATCCAATCAATTTGCAGAAGAAAAAACAAGTTATGCCCTCTATTTGACTCATTTTCTCAAAAGTACGTCACAATACAGAAGTAAAATATTGATAACTGTAAAAAGCAGTGTAACTATTTCAATTAATTAGTTTACACTTTATTTTAAGGTGTCCTTGTTACTATATAATTATACATCTATGGAGCAATATTAATTAACTACATGTACTTATGGTTAGGGGTAGGATTAGTGATCTGTTTACAGTTACTTGCATGTAATTATGATAACATGACTACCATAATAGTACATATATAACATGCATAAAAAAACATGTAACAAGTGTAACGCTGACACCTTAAAATAGAGTAATTTAACTGATTACATTTGACTACTTTTTAAACTACTTTTTAAAATTTCTCCTGATTGTTTTCAACTGTTAATCATTAAACATTTAAACCAGGCTGGGTTAACTTTACAGTAATACTCAAATTACTGTCAGACTTTGACTTTTTGTCAGACTTAGACTTTTTCAATTGAGATTATAAAAATATAAAAAAAATCTGACTTTTTACATTAAGGTTGTTCTGAGGTTAAATATATATTTACAACCATAAGACAATAAAAATTGTTAAATTGTTATCACATAAGCATAAAATTGTTATCACATAAGCATGTGTGTAATTCTGTATCCTAAACTGCTGAAACATTGACATATTTTAAAGCATTCAATTCAATTTGGTAAAGAGATCAATCAAATCTGTATGCGAGTGTGTAAATATTCAGATGTAACTCCTTTTGTTATATTTAACATTTTTCTCAGTAACAATGTATAACATATTACAGTTACACTTATTTTGCAATAAAATTACGTAATGCAACTAGTTAACCGCCAACACTGCATAAGAGTCAGCTAATAATAAAACAATTTCCATTTTAGCATGAACTATCCCTTTAAGGCTTCAAAACACTTCAATCACTGCAGACAAATTGAACAAAGCTGAACAAGAAAGTAAACATGGGCTAAAACCGTTGCGGTCATATTTGAGATATCAACCTAGACACGTTAAATATTTCCACTAGTGGCTGCTGAAAAAGCCTTTAGCTTTCATGTCTCCAATCCGATTCATGTCTGTCAATCCTAAAGCTGATATTAAGCTTTCCATCTGTATTTAAACGCACACAAGACTCACTCTCTGGTCCTTGCTCACAGTAGGAAGAGCGGCTGACAGCTGAGCCCTGACAGGGCTTAGCAGTGTGGTAGCCCTGAAGACAAAACAACCAAAACTCAATTAAAGCATTGGGGAATAGGTGTAGAAATGTGGTGGGAGTTCACATAGTTTTTAAACCTGCCCTGTGTTTAAACAGACACATATCCTGGACCCCGATGTGCCAGGTATAGAGCAGGGGACGGGCCAGCAGTAACACAAATACGCAATTACATTGCCTCACCAAGCCCAGCAGAGCCACGGCGAGGTCTCCGACCCAAGTCATGCACACACGTATGCACAAAAACACACAGGCACACACAAACCACGGGATTAAATTCAGGTGCGAGGTCCTGTTTGGCTTGGATAGGCCCCAGCGCCAGAACAAAGTGTGTCTGTCCACGCTCAGCCCAGTTAACAGGTTTCTTTTTTTATGAAAAGCTGCCACTCTGAGATGTCAATCAGTTCTTCTCTGCTTTCCCCGCCCTCATGACCCAATGCAGATCTAACCAGCTGCAGGCTCTGAAAACACACTTCCCAGAGAGAGCTGAACACACAAAGATGTTTGACTGGGGAGATCCCTTTACATACCTCCCAAACCTCTGCCTCCTGCGTAACCAGATACTGAAGTTTTCAGCAAAACACAAAAGCTCCAAACAAGGCATCTGAAAATGGCTAAAGATGTCTTGACAGTAGTGTAGAAATGATGAGGCCTGACAGAGCAGAAGTTATGTTAAATCATCCTTTAAAAAGGCTACAATTTCTACCCTTGACATAAGATTTTTTAGGTGTCACGGTTATAGTGTAATTATAAATTCAAGTACTGAGTAATACTAATTAACTAACTTACTTACTGTACGGTTAAGATTAGGGTTTGGATAGGTGCATGTAATTATGCATAATTGATTGTTAGTATAATACTAAGTACATATAACATGTAGCAAGGACACCTTAAAGAAATAACCAATTCTTATTCCATAGTAACAAATGACTAAAGGCGGCCATGGAAAATCCTGGACAATTCTATTGTGAATGTACAGTTTTCTGCTGACGCCGATAAAAAAATGTGTCAAATGGGCTCAAACTGCATCAGAAAAATAAAGTTCGGGAATATGGAAAGTCACTGGTCAATAAGTGTAGGAACACCGCAAGTGAAATATTTTATACTTGCAAGATTTTAGGATGCACATTTAAAATAATGTGTATAATTATTAAAATATTTTATTTGACAATAATATAGGAAAATAACCATTTTAACATTTTACTTATTTTGGTTCATAAATAAAGAAAAATAAATAAATAAAGAAGAAAAAAAAAAAACACTTTTTTGAAATATACATTTTGTAACATTATACATGTCTTTACTGTCACTTTTTATAAACTGAATGCAAACGTCACTAAAAAATAAATAAACAAACAAGCAAACAGTGGTGTATATTCATCATTGAATCCAAAACTGAATTTTCCAAGACAGTTCCAGGATATTTTTAGTCATTTGTGATTACAGAGGAATAATTTTCATTATGATTCTAGTTTGCTAATGAATCAATCAGATCAGTGCATAAACCAATTTGATAGATTAAAAATTTAACACAAAAAAGTAAATAAATCTCTACACAAGCTCAAAATTGAGTCAATTAAATATTTTAGCATAAAAACATTGGCAGAAAAAATTCTAATATATTAATGACAGAAATACCCATGACTTTAAGGTATTCAACATATTTTCTTTATATAAGAATTATTCAAAGCTTGTTTTGCTCCACTAAAAACACTGCATGAATTCTACTAGGCATTCTGGCAGCAAATCAGATGATGCAGTTTCCTGGCAGTGGGCTGACATTTTAACGACTAATTCTGACACTTTTCTCACCTACACTCTGCTCCATCTTTCCTTTACCTCAGGTGAAGCCTGGAGACCAGGTCTGGAGTCAGTAAACACCTGTCAAACAGAACATGAGAGCTGCACCCACGCACACTGCACTACTGGACTCACCCACTTAAGTCATGAGAAACAACACTTGTGTTAGTCTTCTTTCAGAGGTTTGCTACAAATGTGAACAGCCAAAAGACAAAAAACATAAAGAATAAATCTTGTAGTCTTTACCCAGGAGAGAAAATTAATTAAAAGTCATATAAGTAAAAGATTTATCATGCAAAAACACAGCTCACACATGATCAGAATGAAAGAAGGTGTTTAGCAGCATTCATAACTTTTCCTTTTTCCCACGCGAAAATGGACTCAGCTATCAATCATCGTCAATCAGCCTCCTGTCAGTCAATACCATTCACTCTCTTCCGTTTTACCCTGAGGGAACAGTCTCAGCAGGCCCATTAAATAGAGAACGCCTTCAAGAGTGACATCACTGCTGCGTTTTCACTACATAACCTTCTAAACTTTCATCGAAAACTTTTTTTTTTTTTTTTTTTTACAAAGACATTGTTTATTGGCATTCTGAACATGCAATAAACAGTGTGAAAACAAGACTACATACTAAAGTTTCAACTGTGTGATCAATAGTGGTCCTTGTGTGAACAAACATTCGAATGTAACCTATTTTGTACAACCTAACATATGCATATTTCTGCAGGCGTTCAGAAACACTTTTGTAAACACTGATTAACATAATGTAGTAATAAAGAATGGTTAAATAAATAATAAATAAAGATTTTATTGCTGGTTTTAATGTTTGGACTTGAAAAACACACGGGAAAGTGCATCAAGGAGAATGACAGTTTCCTTAATATCCGGGGGTGTGTACGGTGTTTTCTCTCACAGCTGGGTAAAATGGTAAAATGTGCCCTCTGGGACCTTTAAGCAGTTGGGAAACCTGAACACTCTCCACCTATGTCTCAGTGATTGACAGTTAACTATATAAACCTAAACTTTAGAGGTCCCACCCACTTCGACTAAATGGAATGTCAGGACAAAACAAGAAACAATAGAGGGCCATGTGCAATCAAAAGTAACATCAAGGTGACAAAATGATTCAAATTCAGCTCAGCAGCAAAACTTCCACCCACCTCATATTGTTATTGTATTTCACACTATAGATTCTTCAAAAAATTACTAGTTACACTTTATTTAAAGTCCAATTCTCAATATTAACAAGCCATTAACTATAGCCCTATTCGAACGGGACTAGTTTTCTATGTGTGAGTTTCAATTCTTATCCCCTGACGTCTGCGATTTTCATGTACCATTCCGAACGGGACTAACACCTCCATGTTTATTACAGAGGTGGGAAGGTCTGTTTTGAACATCTGGGCATCACAGAGATCACATGCTCTGTATGCGTGCATTACTATAGTAATTCGGATTGATTACAATTACTATAATCACAAATACCACGGTGAAGCTAAATGGCTAGTGCAGCAAAAACATGTTAATGTGTGGTTACTTTAATTTAACTATTATGTTTTTTGTTTGTAGTAAACCCATGTTTAAATGTATTTATTAATTATTAACCACCTTCAAATTGTAATACCTCTGTCGTACCCATGTCATTAAACAAATTTGTGTGGCCATAAACCACAAATGCCAACCCCGACACACACAAAACAAGTTTTAAGTAAGATAACCAGTAAAGACAAACTTTACTCCACAATTTATAGGTTAACTCAAAACATGCAATTCTATATTCTGAACCTCTTTTTCCAAATTAAGGAAAGTATGTATACAATAGCAGCCCCTGAAATTAAGAAATAAGATACATGATACAGTCATTTTGTCTATTAAACACACATACGTATATATATATATATATATATATGCAGACATACTGTAAACCCCTCTCTCATACACACACGCACAAAAACACACTTATCACTCAGCATGTCAATGCAGTGGAGAGGCATCATGTGTTGCTCAGATTATGTGGCAGGGTAAATAAACGCTAAGTGCTGACAGACGTGCAGGGGGTCGCTGTGATGCACACTAGACAACACTCACACTGTGCAGGGGCAAGGCGGGGTGACCCTGATACTCTGCTAACCTAAACCTGTGTGCATCAGCACATGTGCATATGTTTTTTGGGTCAAAAAGTTGGCAGTGAGAAGCATGTGATATGTGATATTGATCCTTTTGCAAAGACGAAAGATGTTCTTTCCTTTCCTTTTTTTGGAAAATGGCTCCAAGGTTGCAGTGGAGTAAGTGTACGATTACCTTTAATCATCCAAATTGCCCAACTCAAGACTTGAAAATAAATTATATTTAAGCTTAGAGCTTTTGTTCTGAGTTATGATACACCAAAATTAATTTAAGATTTTTTATGTTTTAATGCGCATCAAATACTGCATTTATCTAATCAAAAATACAGTAAAAAATACAAATATTGTGAAATATGTCTCCAAATGAACCATTTTCTGTTTTTATTTAATTTAAAATATAATTAATTACTGTAATGGTAAAGCTGAATTTTCAGCAGCAATAACTTCAGTGTCACATGATCCTTCAGAAATCATTCTAATAAGCTGATTTTCTAAAATAAATGCTAAAAGGTGTAAAACCTTGTAGTGTGTAAACTATTTTTTCTACAAAAGGTTCAGCATAGTCTTAGAAAAAAGGGCAGCAGAGGGCAGGAGAGAGAAATCAAGTACGCAGGACAGCTAGAGAAAAATAGAAAGATGAAAAGTACGAGCGAGAAGGAAAAAATACAAATCAGGCCCAGCCTTGAGTCAACATATGATGCTACTGGGAATCATAGTAGAATTAATTTCAGGAGAAAAATGGATTATTCATAATATGAGACTGCAAAAGCAAACAGTCAGAGACAGGATTAGCTCTCTAGTCCAGCTGACTTCTGTTTGAAACTGCTATTACTCAAAACTAAAAATCAGAGCCTGGCTTAGAAAGTTGGGAATGTGCCTACAATTACTTTGAACATTTCACAGGATAAAGAGCAGAGCCAGACACAACATCATGTACACAGTATTATGTGAGAGGACACTCAACTGTTGGCAGGGTTTAATAAAGACACAATAAACATTACTGAAGTAAAACCACTTGTATAACAAACTAACAACACGTTATTAGCATGCTTTTGAAAAAGAGATGCACAAAACTAGTTTCTAATGAGATTGAATGTCATGTGACTCACCTGATAAGTTCCGATACCAATGTGTTTGGGGTCGATCTTAATGAGTTCTGCTAAAGGGTCCTGAACACGCCTCCCAATGGACACTGAGGACAAAGAAAACAGTACAAGAAGAAAATCATCTTACCGTTATGTGTAGTTACTGCTCAAATACAACAATGAATGTCTCAAGAGAACAACAATATTTACACTTTAATAAACCCACAGACTTAATTAAGAATAAATTAGGCTCACGTGAGCATAGAGCTATGCAAATGAGAGACTCATTTATTAAATCATGCAAAAACAGTTTTAACGGATTATATTAATAAAAAAAAGATTTGCATTTACTGAAATATCATTATTTGCAACACACAAGCCGTTTCCACCACAGAATATAAATAAAAAAGTCGTAATTGCGACCTTTTATATCACAAATGAATTAGGATTTTTTTTTTTTTTTTTGCAATACAGCACATAAATCTGAGAATTGTGAGAAAAAGGTCAGAGTTCTTGGATAAAAATGTGCAATTACCTTTATTTATTTGTTTCTGGAATAAACAAGCTTTAATACAAAGCTCATGCTACAGTAAATGTGAACACATAAGGTTAAACATATGCAAAAAAAAGAATAAATTCCAATTATTACTGTTGATGTCATTGCTATTATTTACACCCTGCCCGACTTTTACATTTAAATTTTAAATGCTTTAAAAATGTAAAGTTTGCCACAAAGCCAAAACAGCTCAATTACTGACAACAAATGACAAGATCATTTAACAGACCAAGCTACAGATGAATATGCCATTACATCTGTCAGAGAGAAAGCGAGAAACCGGCTCAATAATAGACACACTCACTTATGAATCCCCTTTTCCTAGTAAATTGTCAAAGACAGGCAAAGACATGGAGAGGTCTGGTCAAATAAGAACTCAATTAAAGGCAAATAAAAACCCAATTCAGAAAAACCTGAATCTAACTTATCCCAGGAAATCTGCCCAGCCAAACACAATATTATAAAATGAAATGAACATAAGAAGTTTGGCGCACTTGTTCCATTAGCTTTATCTAGTCTTGTTGAAGGTCAGCAAATGAAAGTCAGATTTTCATCTTTACTCGACCATATGTGCGCGAGTCAGAGTGAGAAAGAGAGCGACTCAGACACAAAACACAGGACAGAATGTGAGACATTGCGTGGTTTTCTGCCCAAGCACAACCTCCACATTACAGAGAGTGGAGAGAAGTGCTTTTGTGTGCGCTGTACAAGGCCTGAGCTGAAACTCCATCCCTTTCCAAATATTATCACAGGCAGCAATTTCCCACAGAGTTCAATGTGGAGACTCAGCGAGTGAGGCTTGGCGATCACGCTCCAGAAAGCCACCTCAAAACCTCCTTCCACAGTCACCCACTTCAGCCAGCACATCCACCTTGATCTTTGCACAGAGCCGACCACCTCTGCAAAAAACTGTCCTATGTCAAAATATGAGCACCTTTGTGGGTTAGAGCAGGAAGAGTTATATAATCATTTTTGCAGGACATACCATAAATAAATAAAAGAACATCTCATTCGGAAATCCTTAAAAGTTAGTCTAGAAAAACTCATTAATTAACAATCCAATAAAAAATAAACAATGAATTATTTATATGCTAGTAATGTAGCAGTTCAAATGCATGAAACACAAAACACTACACACATCCCACAAAGGACAGGCCGATTTCTTACGCTTTTCATAAAAGCGATAAATATAGCTCCCTAGTTTGCTCTTGCACTTGACCAGAGGAAAATTTATGATTAATCCCATACTGATTTACTTCTTTTATAGAGGAAGTCTGGTATAATTCTCAGATCCTGTCTTTGAGAATGTTTGACCGATTTCCAAACTTTTCGCCTTGCTTTTTTTTTTTTTTTTTTTTGGAAGAGTAAAGAGGGAGCTTGTGTGGTCTAAACACAGGCAAACCTTTTTACAGAAAGTTCGGTTTCAAAGAAAAATATCTAATGGGTAAGACAGATATAGAAAGAAGTGAATCGAAATGGTTTGATAGACTGTGAAAGACTATTTCCAAGGGTACTGTCACTGCTTCTGAAATCCATACATTGACAAGTGGAGATATGATTGTGGGCTTAAGGAAACAAGGAGTCTGTTTCAGACTGAGTAAACAAGGTTGACTGAAATGGCAAGTAAAGGTCTGGTTGAGTGGGAGCTGAGTTGGACTGACAGTTAAGGCCAGTGCGACTGGAGACTTGGACTCTTGGCATTGGAAAATATAAAAGCTTTGACAAGTTGTACGTTTGCAAAATCCTCATGAAACCATTAGAAGGTCAATAAAAATGGACAAAATATTTAGATTTTTTTTCCTTTTGATTCTGACAAACATGCTAGCTTCCATGGATTATTATATTTGTTCTTATTATATATTTTTTTATAACATTAATATAATTTTAGATTTTTTTTATTATTTGTATAATATAAAAAAAATAATAATACTGTATTTTGAGGTAATATTATTATTATTATTTTTTAAGACTGTTAGAATTTTTTTTTTTAAATCTGCCGACAGCCATATCAACAGTTAATAATGGGTTAGTACTAAAAGGAGTGATTCTTTGATCCAAGATTTACAGTGTGTTTCATTCATAATCATTAAATTACATTTAATACATATAGAGTGTTCTCTAAATTTAGGCATCTGTCACTGTCGACCCATTATGGTCGATCACTAGTTCAGAAAGCACAAAAAAAGGAATATGTAAATCACCTGCACTCCGTAAGTTGGGATCCATGTCAGGCATCTCTTTAACAGCCTCAGGACTCACACTGTAGATGGACGCTCCTGCTTCATCTGTTATACTGAAACAACAGAGACACTATGAAGCACACTTCCAACATAATCAGAGCGGTAACCTCATGAAGACCCCAGTGAACTTATGAAGCTCCCTCAGTACGTCTACGAGGCGACAGACCAAAGAGCCAATTTAAATACATTTCCATAGAAAGCTTGTAGTTGATACTGCAGGCACCAACGTTTAGAGTAAACAGCTATGCACAGAAAACAAACATTTCAAAGCCCTGTTTTAAATGGAAAATAAAACCATTTCATCATTCAGACATAATTGTAGTACTACAAAAAATATATTAATTTATTGGTTACATAAAATCTACTTTAAGTTCTCCCTGAAATGCTTTTGTAATTGTAAATAACTAGATTTAGGTGATAAGTGATTGTTAACTAGGGGTCAACTACATTCAGTCTCTCTCAACACTAGCATGTGTGTTGTGCTGCTTGCCACTCAAAGTGAATTATAGTATACTGATCTTGCACAGTTGTCCTCCACATAAACTCAAAGGTGATAGAGTGCCCAGATTTCTTTATCTTATGTTATCTTGTCTATATTACATATTATTAAATGTAATTATTAATACAAAACACATTCACATAATAAGCTTTATTTATTTATTATCATAACATTATATAACTTAAAAACTAATTTGTGTAATACAATGTTCTGGTGATCTTAATAGGCCAAAGAATCACTAAAATCATGGGTCAATACTGCCATCTAGAGGACATAATGGCAAACGTGTTTGTCCCTATAGCTTTTTTGACAAACTCAAAATAGATTTTAAAGACACCTGCTGGAAAACTAACATGTGCATTCAACTTCTTAGAATAACAATAATAAAAAAAATAATGCATTCATTAACAAACAATATAAATGTTTTTTCAATTATAAAAACCATGCACGAGACATTTTCTTCTCAACTGTCAGCTTGTTAATTAAACTGACCTCTCTGAAAACATCAGCAGGGATAAATGTCCTCTGCACAAGATTATCACCACTGTTACAGAATGACCCTACAAATTAGGACAGATCACCACTGTAGCCTCCATTACATTAGCTGCCTCTCTATTGGTGCCTAAGGGCTCCTTGGGTAACTTTGCCAATTAGTGTCATCATACTCGTGACAGGATGCAGAGGCTTTGTGACACAGACCTCCAGTTTGACTGGTGTCCTCGTTTTCCCAGACCCTCCTCCCTCTCCCTCCCAAAGCTGACACATAACCATGATGACGGTACTAACGAGCCCTGGCATATGACCTAGGGGTCAAGGTGGAGCAGGTTATTAGGAGGATTATTAAAAAATTAAGACAGAAACACATGCCAACCTTGATAAACATTCATTTAAAACGTAACTATATAAATAAAAACTAGATTAATATGAATTAAATAATATTTACGACAAAAAAACAGATAGCCTAAATAAACTCAATGTTACTATCTAGCTATCTAAATGTTACTTTAAAACAATGCATTGCCAATGCAATTCAAACATCCACTAGAAATACACAGCACCCAATAAGAATGTTTTTAGTTAAATAAATGATAAAACATTGTTATAATAATAATAATAATAATAATAATAACTAGCTTATATGATGTTTGTAATATAATAATAATAATAATATCTAATATATCATTATTATATTATCAGCAGCAGCATTATTTAGTGGTATTTCACTTCAATAAAAATGTGAATTTCTCGATTCTTTCCACCAGCAAAAAAAACAACAAAAAACATGTAGGAAAGTATTAATTGGATACTGAGAAAGAGTGGAACCTATCATTCAAATAAATCAGAAAGGCTGCAATGGTTAATGGTAAAAGCCTTGAACCATTCTGACACGGATACATATTAACCATCCACTTCTCTTTATTAAGGACACGGCTGAACTTGAAGGGCAGGCAGCAGAAGGCCCAACTTGAGTGGAAACCAAGACCAAAGAACAAAGACAAAACCTGCCTGGAAGTGCTGCAGATGACTTGATGACCCTTGAGCTCTGACAGTCACTCACTCAGTTACTCACACCCAAATACACTCACACTTTGGGGACTATCATGTCTCTACGAGAGTCTCTGGGCAAAGTCACGGCCGGGCCCCTCTAACTGTATGTAACAGTGGTATTCTCAGTATTTGTCATTATCCTTCAGGCAGGTCCATCTCCCCCTTCCGATGTCCATGACCACTGTGTGACACCAAGAGATGGATACATACTTTGATACTTGCCCCCTAAACACATGTTCTAATTAAACACATTCATCAGATCTGTCTGCAGGGTGAAGAGATATTGTCATGGCAGTAGAAAGAAGTCCACTGTTCTTGATAAAACTGGTTCAATTTAGAAAAATAAAAGTCAGGAAAATTCAACATTGCACAGTAGAAACGTGTTTTTCTGTAAATTATTAGGAGAATTAGCAGTAGAGTTCTTTTTTTTTTCTCTTCTTGACAGAGTAAAATGTATTTTTGTATTTTATAAATGCAAAAAAAAAAATGTACAAAAATGTTACTCTTGCCAAAAAAGGTTGTCGAAAAAAAGCATACCACTTAAGATTTCGCTTCGGCTTTCTCTGATACATTTTGTTGTTTAAGACAAAAATGTGAAAATGAAATACTGTAACAAATTCTCTGTGATTATACATTATTATACATTATCATTACTCTGTTGTTCTATTTGATAATGTTCAGTGCTTTGCTACAATCTGTATTGTTAAAAGTGCTATATAAATAAA
>JAUMHP010000063.1:8370026-8390162 GCA_032361065.1 Enteromius trimaculatus
AAATAAATAAATTCCATTTTTATTTAAACTGACACTAAAGAACATACAGAATTATAGCAAAACACTATATGGTTTTAAACTAACCATTTAGGTCAAGTACATCACCACATAGCTTAACCAAGTTTACTTTTTCTTTCCTGTTAGCAGAAACAAAACAAAAGGTCATTCTTACTGAAAAATTGTCCAATTACTCAGAGCCAGCTGACCGAAGGGATTCCCAAAACAGAAAAAACAATCATCTGATATCAGGCTAATGCCAAGTCTAAACACTGTGACATTTTTTGCCCAGAAAAGGCCCAAAATGGCAGGTGTCAAAGGCCGTCAGTCTCAGGCTCTGTGCCTGAGGAAGTGTGTGGAGGCGCGGTTAACAGCACATTCAATCTGCTGCCACCACCAGACAACTCTGAAAAGAGCAAAACCTCACAGCCATTCACGTCAAACTGGTGGCAGATGTTCATCACCCCCCCAACTCCCCTTCCTTCCCTAAACACCCAAAAAGCTGCAGCAGAGAGTGTCAGCAGGTCAGGGAATGGGATGTTTTCCGGTGTAGCATGCAGGAAAACATGCAGGTTTAGTGTCCAAGCCTTAAATTCAAGAGCCTAAACCAAGAATATTGTGGAGATTTGATGGTTTAAACTGTGGACTGGAACTAACAATTCAAAACACACAAGTGTAGCCCATAAAAAGTATATCCCAGAGGTTTCCATATCCTAATTTTCAATTTCATTGGAAGTCTACTTCATATATGCAGATGTGGAATTGAAGTTTCCATGTTTTGATGTTGCTTGCATTTTCTTTTTCTGTACTCCAAGGGCTATAAACTACGACCAAACAAGTAAATGAGGCATGAAATGTGCAGCATGTTAAAAACTTCACTGGTGGGGATTGCTTCCAGTTGTTCTGACATCACAAGAGACCATTAGATTAGAAATTGACAAATGGGGATTTGGCATCTGGGTTTGAGGCAATGAAAACTTTCAAGCGGCCCGCATGCTTGATCTCATGCTTGGCTGCCACGGATCAATCAGCACTAGCTGGATTGGGAGTGACACTGCAGTATTCATCTCCGTTCTTCTGGAAACTTTGTTAAATGCAAGAAAGTATTCATAAAAAGCTTGCATGCCTGATATACTCATACCACAGATGCCAAAATCTCTTTGTAAATACAAAACGTTTTTTATAACATTTAATAGTTCCATGTTATTATAAAAAGAAATCAATGTTTTCTTTCTGCATGGATGCATTAAATTCATCAAAAGTGACAGTAAAGATATTCATGTTACAAAATATATTTTTTAAAATGCTGTTTTTTTTCTTCTTCTCGAAAAGGAAGCATTGCAGCAGCACTGTTCTTAACATTTATAAGAATTGTTTTTTGGAGCACCAAACGATTTCTAACAAATCATGTGCCACTGAGGACTGTTGACAATTCAGCTTTGCAATCACAGGAATAAACATTAATAGAATATAAAAAATAGAAGACAGTTATTTTCATTAGCAACACTATTTCACAATATTACAATTTAACTGTATTTTTGGTTCAGTAAATAGAACCTTTGTGAGCAAAACATAAAAAATATCCTCAAACGTTTGAAGATAGTGAACACCACAAATCAGATGTATTCTGTGTAACAAAAAACGCTATGTTGTTCAGCAACCTTAAACCACCTAGATGTAGGCAAACTACATAATACTGCATTACTTGAAATGTCTATTGTAATAGCTACAGATGTCATTGAACTGAGTGAACAGTACTGTTGGAATTAGCATTTTCACACTGTGTCTAAAGAAATCTCTTTAAAGGAATAGTTCACCCAAATTTAAACATTCTTAAGTAGCTCCAAATCTGTCTGAATTTCGTTGTTCTGCCCCAAACAAAAGAAAATATTTTGAAGAAAGTTTGTAATCAGGCTGTTTTGGGTCACACCGTTGACTTCCACAGTAGAGAGAGAAAAAAAATAAAACTACGGAAGGCAATGGTAATAATAAAACAGTCTGGTTATGAATATCTTCCTTTGCGTTCAGCAGAACAAACAAATCCAGGGGGTAAGTAAATGACATCATTTTTTATTTTTCTGTGAACTATTCTATTAACTGTGGTAAATTCACATGGCTTTAAAGAATCAGTGAGTGTGTTTTCTAGCCAGTAGAATTCCTTAAAAAAATTGATTTGCAAAACTACCGTTTCTATTTGGAATGCATGTATTACAGATTAAACAGAGATACTCATTTGAAATCCTGATTGATTTACACTGTGCTGCCAAGAGAAAACAAAAAGTAAATATAAGATGACACAATGACATCAATAAAAGACACATCATTGTCAACCAAGCGCAGACATTAACATAAATTTCAATATATTAACAGCAGTCAATCAAAATTAGGGGGCTCAAGACAGTTGCTCACGGAGCCACTGGTTCTGGCTGTCCTCTGTGATGCGGACATCTATCCCTCAGTGAGCCATTAGCCATGGGCCTGTGACTGGCAAATATTCCTCCTCGTTCCTCAATGTCCTAATCACCCTACCCAGAATCCACCTCAAAGGACAAACTTCCCTATGCAAAACTCTAGTCATCCAAGACCTTACAGCAAAAAGTGATTTCACTTTACTAGGACCACTTTGGCTGTAAAGGGCATGTATTCAATTATAAATGGCCATATATGCAATAAATAATAAATAAATTATTTACATATAAATAAAAAATACAAATAATATAACAATAAAATAACAATTATTACTTACAATTTACGTAATACTAGTACTTTTACTAAATCAAAATTAGATAAGCAGTAATTATTATTATTAGCTTGCATTTATATATTTAATTAATTTATTTGTATTCATGCTTATATGAATAATACAATGCATGCCCTTTGCTACTGCTACTACTACTACTACTACTACTACTAATAATAATAATAATAATAATAGCAATAACAAATACTACTACTAATAAGAAACATTAATAGTGTTTAAATTATTAGTATTATTGATGGTAGTAGTAGTAGATATGTGTTTTATTTTATTTTTATTCTTATTTCTTATACATGCCCATATTCGTAACATAATACATGCCTTTTACAACCAGCTTGCTCCTAGTAAAGGTTAAAATTAAATAAACAAATAAAACTAATTTAACAAATAATAATTATAGGTTAAATTATACTGCTACTAATAACAAATATTAATAATTCATAAGAATTTATAATCATCACTAATTATTATTGATATTATTTCTTAATTTATTTACATACATATTTCTTAAATATGCCCATATTTGTAAAACAATACAGCCAGCTTGCTAATTAATGTGAAATGATAATAATAATAATAACAATAACAACAACAAAAACAAATCTACTTACAATTTTACAGACATTAACCATTTCTTTCCTGTTAAGACTAACAACTGATCCAAGCAACAGTGTGTGTGTGTGTGTGTGTGTACTGAAGGAAAAATAAAAAGGGATAGAGGAGAGAGCTCCTGTAATTCTGTGTTCCCCTGCAAAGTGATTCTAATAACCAGAGACTGGCCGGCTGGTGGCAGAGAGCCAGCCTGAGGGAAGAAGGGTGGTCACTGCCGCTGTCTTCAACCTTAAGAACTGACAGAGCTGTCCAATCAGTCTGTAGCCATAGCTCAGTATCAGGATCACTGTCCTGACAGAAAGGAACACTGCAGGCTCCCTCGTTAAGCAAGATACATGTCATTTTGTCCTTCAGGGGTGAGAGGCAAAGTCAGGGCCAAGCAACAGCAATGACCAGAGTCAGAGCAGCACCTTAAATGTAGGAGGGATACAATTTATAATACATAATGAACAAATCACACTCACTTCATAAGAGTGCAATAGCCTAATATCAATGCCACAGAACACGTACTGAACCCCTAACCCAAACTTGTACAACATAACTATGACAAATCCAACACCAAAGCGCTAATGGTTTCTTAAAGCAGGGCGTAAAGACACTATGCCAGCCAAGGTCAACTTTCATTGGGTCATCAGGGATTTGACTCATGTTACTGGTCCTTTGAGCATGTATTAGTCATGAGAAGTAAAAACTGCACTGTGCACACAACACTGATAAAACAGTAGAGATTGTATTCTAGGAATCTCCCACCTCAAGTTCAAAGCTAATTATGTCTACCTTTTCTCGTAATTAAAATCAGTTTTAATCATTGTATTGGTCATCAAGGTTAAAAGCACCTGAGCGCTGTGCCAGAGGAGGGCGCCACAGAGGGGTTCCAGAGGAGAGGTTCAAAACATGGAGTAAATCCTAGTAATATAGCTAATATTGGAGCAGACTCAACTAGGACACACATCTACAAGGTTCAAAACGGGGGCAACTCTTCACCACACACATTAGCTGCACAATGTAACACTTAACAACAGACTAGCTACACAACCTTGCTGAAACATAAGCAAAACAGATATTCAAATGTGGCCACTGAACGGGGATTCTGTGCATGTCTGCGAGTATTATTCTACTAATTATTTTTTATATTATATACAACATCCAATATTTAATATAAAATGTAAATATAATAACATTTTATCCACTTTATTTGACAACATAAATCAGCTTTTTTAAATATGCAAGACGGACAAAATAATGTATTAAATAATAAGCAGCTTAAATATGACACTGAAAGCCTTGCACATCTAAGTGCACCCTTTCTTATGTTAAAAATTATGTGCATACACTAATGTAATACTTACGCAGCATCTTAACTTTTGCACACAATTTCTTTAAAAGAACATACAAGAAAAAAATATATAACAGAAAGAACCAAAAGAAAATGTCAAGAGGTCAGTGTTTATCCCAGTATTCCTCAAGGAACAACTCCATCAACTCAACAGGCTAAAGTTCCTTCATTTAAATGAAGAGCACCAGGCTCATCCCGCAGGCTCATTACAGCATACAGTCTGCCAGCACTGCCTGTCACTCCTCTGGAGCAGTCAGGCGAAAGAAAGGAAAGGAGATGGCTAGCAGGGACATTGGAACGGAAGGAAGGGAGCAAGTGATGGTAGATGGGGGCAATGGATGATGTTTTATGTCTGAACAAGCTGAAGAGTAGGGAGACAGATAGCAGACGGTGAAGCAAATGAAGCTGCTGGTTTAATTGACTAGTGATGTACAAAGTGCACTGTGGAGATATAATTATTAAAAATTATATGTTGGAAAACAAACACTCTGGTGTAGGAAAACCCAAAACCATATCTACTACACTGCCACTCAAAAGTTTGGGTATATTACTTCATATGTATATTAATAATTTTATTTAGTAAGACTAAAGTATATTTCAGGGCATCACTGGAAGCAGTTTGTTGAGCAAAAATGAGGAATTTATTTTTTACAAAGGAAGAACAAAAATCGAACTGCCGCTCACTGTGTGCAGCGAATATCTTTCAAAAGTCTTTTAAAGTTTAAACAGAAAGACAGGTGGGGCTCTTGCACATCAAAAAAAAGCCCTTAGCAAAAGGTTGCACTGCACTCTCAAATATAATAATCTGGCGACGAAAGCCAATACAGACAGAGAGAAGTATAAGAATGCCAATCAGCGCAGAAACGAAGACAGGTGCCACTTCAATCAGCGAGAGCGCTGGTCACAGACAAGACAGCACACGGGGAAACACAGAAGTTATAAAAAACAGCTTTGCCATCACAGCTATAAATGCCGTATTAAAATTAAGAACAATTATATTAAAATGCAATAATATTTTACAATATTGCCGTTTTTTTGCATTACTGATGAACATAAGGTATCTTTTAAAATATTGAAAAGTCAAGAACATTGTAAAAACAAAACTTTTAAATTGCCATGTACAATGCACAAAAGTCAGATCTTTGTAGGATGCTACTGTCCAGTGGAATTAGTGTATAGTGTGTATAGACAAATATATATATACCAAAAAAATGTAAAAAAACATTTTTGAATAAACGGAAACTTTAAAAGACAAAATCACACAAAAACCTGACATGGCAATGAATGGCGTGAGATCTATATTATCTGAATATCTGACATCTTTTTTCTATATGTGGAAAATTGCATAAAATGTAAAATAAATTAAAATAACAAAAACATATTATGCGTTACCTAACTACGTTTAAAGGGTACTTTTGGATATTTGTTTGACCATTTATATGATACCATACTCCACCACTTCGCCTTTGTAGAATGTGAGAAAAATGCTTTCATTTAAACGTAACCACTTGATATTTCTTTGCGGAGTGTCTGAGCATTTCACTCAAGCAAAGTTAGCATATCCATTTCTCTACTTAAGGAAACATTTAAGAATGCCACATTATAAGTATAATTTATTTAAACTAGCACCCTGCTTCTACAAATGCTTGGCTGTGACTACCATGACAGGAAACAGAGTTCAAACTGTCTGGCACACCCTGGTGTGGTAGTCGATGTTGCACTGCCAATGTGGAGATCTCAAACCTTCCACTTTCATTTTAGAATGGAGGTTGAAATGGATCCACTTGTGGAGTGCCTTGGATGTCAATTTTGACACATCATGGTTTGCTGAGAACTACTAAGGCAGACCTGGCAACCCATCTGAGCTGCGCTGAGGGATGCGGAGAGCTGTAATGAAAACCGCCATCAGTGTATGCCATAAACGGCCACTTCAGAGCGGTTCTGGGCAGCTCTCCAGTCAGAACCAAAAGTCAACAAACACGAGTCTAGCTAGATGGAGAAAGAGACAATCCCAGATCTAGTCTTTATTTGGGTTGGATGAGAACACATCGAACTGATTTGGTTTGAAGGACGGTGAGAAATATTTGTTTTTAATTAGAGACAGTCAAACAAGGTCCAGATATCATTTAAAACCCGCAAGAGTAACACATTCCAGACTGGCACCATTTCATTTGCTCCTTTTCTGCGTACCTTGCTTGACAGTTGCTATTTTCGCTCTTAGGAGTTTATTGATAAAACATTTTCAAATTTCGAGCTGCAATTGCAAGACTGTACAGCAGCCTGATGTGACCTAAAACAAATGTAATTTTCATTTATACACCAGGGCTAACAACTGCTGAGCAACTCTCAGAAGAACAGCATCTGCTGTACTGCTCACTGCTCTGCTCTGTATTGAAAAAAAGGGAAATGTCATACCAGTAGGACACATCGAGGGGCTTGAAGAAGCGCCGTTTAATTAGGTCTGTAAAGAAGGCCTCAGTCTCCCTGCATGCTTTGCCATTTCCTATAACAATCGTTTGACAGCTGTGGAGGGGGAAACAGTTAATAAGTTACTATATACACAATCCAGGCCAAAAAGTTTGCAATAATAACATTTTTGAAGCGCTTCTTAAAGAAGTCTCTTATACTCACCAAGGCTGCAATTATTTCAACGGAAAAACAACAAACAGTAAAAACAGTAAAATTGTAGAATATTATTACAGTGTAAAATAACCGTTTTCGAAGTTATTTCTGTGATGGCAAAACAGAAATATCAGGAGCAGTTCCTCTTCTGTGCTTTTTCAAGATTCTGCATTTATTTGAAAAGACTTTGCAACATTTTAAATAATGTTGCAATATTTAATTTAATTAAATAAATGCAGCCTTGATAAGAATAAAAACTGTTATAACCGTTATTGCAATACCTGTGTTTGAACATAAGATGGCACAGTTTTTCTGCTTCTTTGTGTTTAGCAGGACCATGGAGGTACACCACATCTGTGTGTAGAATCTGACCTGAGGAAAGAAAAAAAGGAAGAAGATATGTCAGGACAGCAGAGACGTATGCGACTATATTTTATCTGGCCATCAACTTAACAATACATTATCATCATGAAGGTATAGCAGACCCCCATTTTTTTCCTCTTTGATTTTTCTGCACTCATCACCTTGTTCCCCTCTCCTTTCAGACAATTCGGCTGCCGTTTTCTGTCAGCCTGAGAGAGGCAGTCTAATTGCAATAGACACCTCAAGAGCCCGGCAGGTCATGTGACTCCACACCCACAGACCTGTCACAGTCAAGCTGGGTCTGCATGTGGTGCTGCTGCAGGGCAAAGGGCAAAACATGGCAATGCCACCTGACACACACCCGCCAGGCCGATCAGTCGCCTGGACGCAGGGCACACACAGGGCACAGCGTGCCGCTCCTCCCACCGAGAGGACACAACGGGCATTCTCATCACACCTGCCAATCAGACACTCTCCTTCATCAACTTTAAAAATATGAAAACTAAAAATAATTACAACTGATAATTATCAAAAAAATCATTAAGACTATGGGAGTCTACTTCGACTTTGGTTACTTACAAAACTTTCATGTTTTAACCATTCCACCAAAATAGTGACATTTAAATATATGGAACACATACTGGCCAAGTTCGGTTTTCTATTACAATTTCCACCCTATTAGTCTCCCATTCCACAGTCTATAAAAACCTAACAGGGTGGAAAATGTTTAGCTAAATTAGCAGTAATTGTTGAGTGATCAACATTTAGCTCTCTATCATTCTACAGATAAACAGAACATTTATAACTATGTCAGATGTTTGTTTTGTTTTTGATCAGGCAAATATTCTTCATAATATAGCCTAAGAGGGTGGAAGTGGGAGAAGCAGGAGAACATATAAAAACACTTTAAAAAAGTAGTGAGATTTTTACCTTTACCATTTGTACAGTTAAATTCCATTGGGGAAAAAAACAAAACAATATCACTTCTTGAAAATAATCTCAGTGGAATTGTAGTCTATTTTGGAAGATGAGGAAGTACATCTTAACTGAGTGGAAAATGTTTAGGGACATGGTAAATGAAGAACACTGTACAAAAATAAAATATACTTTCACATGATTTATATGTATGATTAGATGAAGTTCAGCATAGTCCATCACATAACTAAAAATTATTGTGAGGTTTTTATCTTTTCATGGTTTGTAATTCCATTAGAAGTTGATTACTTTGGACTGAGGACATGATAGATTTTCACACATATCAATTAAAAGGTTTGTAAAATACTAAATATTTTTAATGTCTATTATCTCTGTTTAAGTGATAAATTAGACCTAATATATATAATTTCATCAATCTCTCATAAATATGTGACTATTTTAGAGAAAATACAAGTACATAAATTATAGAGACAGAAAAGTCACTGTATTACAGGAATGACCCAAAACTTTTCAATTTATATTTTAGATACAAGACTACAGTTTTAAGTTCTAGTAATTGAGATTTAAATAAATGATAAAAAAAAAGCTTTCCATAGATGTATGGTTTGTTAGGATTTTTTGACTCTAGAATCTAAGGATGCATTCTTAAAAGTTGTCCAAATGAAGTCTTTAGCAGTTTGTATTACTAATCACTAATTAAGTTTTGATATATTTACAGTATGATATTTACAAAATATCTTCATGAAACATGATCTTCACTTAATATCCTAAATAATGATTTCTGCCAAAAGAAAAATCAACAATTTAGACCCACACAATTGTTGGATATTGCTACAAATATACCCATGCTACTTACGACTAGTTTTGTGGTCCAGGGTCACATATAGATACCAAGAGTTCATTTGCAAAAACTGATAACTCAGTTTTTTTGTTTGTTTGTTTTTCCTTAAAAAATGTGTAGTTCTTTTTTAATCTAAACAAAATAACCCACCAGCGGTTTTATTGATATTAACTATAAACCACAATAAAAAATAAAAAAAAACATTGAATGAAAAATTGTGATAATTCATATAATTTTAGATGTGGATATAGACATATATTTACCATTTATTCAAAGTGCATTACACATTTATTCTAGTTCTCTTACTGGTGGGGGACAGGATCGCTATTTTGCAGCCGTGGTGAAACCCTGGGTCCACTCCCATGATGACTCTCCCACGCACAGGACACATCAGAAGGCGCTGACGCAGATTCCGAACAAACATGGCGATGGACTCTTTTTCTGCACTAGAGGTCAACTTAGTCCTGGCACAGGATAAAAAAAAAAAGAATGATATAGAAACAACATATGATAAAATAGGCTTAACTATCCTGCAAGAACAAACCTGTAGCCTCGACTGAGAAAGGGCACAATGAATCTCCTGTAGGAATCTTCAACAGCATTCTTCAAAATAGTCATCAATTCTGGCTGTGCAAATCCCTGTGGCCTCCATCTGTAAGTCCGACAGCAGAAAGAGTCCATCAGTTTACACACTCGTGCACTGTGTTCCAAATTATTATGCCAGTGACACAACAGCAGGATTTTAGTAAAATAAGAATTCAATTTGTAGTATTTCCAAAGAAAGTGTGTTCTATTTCTCTATATCTATATATGATAACTGTTTTAACTTTACTGCCACAAAAAAAGACACTAATACACGCATGAGTTTGTGATTATATAACAACTACATAAAAATAATTTTAATGCTTTTAATTTTTATTTTATTTAATGAAAACTCAATTCTGGTGCAATAACTTGGAACTTCAAAGTTTGTAATAATAGTTTTTTCATGTATTTAAAAGATGCATAAGGACATGCACCACGACTACATTTATTTAGTTAAAAAAGAGAAAATGGTAATTTGTGAAATATTACAACTGTAACAAATGTTATTGGTGTTATGGCAAATTTTCAGCAGTCATTACTTGAGTTTTCAGTGTCACATGATCCTTCAGATATCAGATTTATTATTTATTGTATAAAAAAAATGCAGCCTTGGTGAGTATTAGACACTTTTAAAAACATTTAAAAAAATCTTTGCAACAACAACAACAACAAACTTGTACTAAATAATTAAAAAATATTAAAATTTTTCTCTCAAATTAAATTAATTATAATATGTTGCATTACAATTAAAAAACAAAGTATATTTGGTAGCCTTGCACATAAAATATTGACTGTTTATTAGTACTTATAAAGCACTTATAATTACTTACTTACTTATAAAGTTTGTTAATAGAAAGAATAAGACCTGAAAGTGTAACCATATATTTTATATTATATTTATTATATTTATGTTTTTTATATTTCATGTAACTTTAACTGTAACAGTATATAATACAATAGTTTATATAGAGAGATAACTGGTTTAATATTCACTAAATAAAATGTAAATTTTTAACAATTCAAAATTTTAAATGTATTTTTTATACTTTTTTTTTTAAGAAATAGGGTCAGTGGCATTGTGAAAAAAATCTACATCGATATCAAAACCTGTAGCAGGTAGTGTACAAGCCAGTTGCCAACCCATTGCCCAAACCGGCAAGAGAGCGCGAGAGAGAGAGAAAGAGCGAGAGAAAGAGAGAGAGGAAGAAGATGAGGTGTGGTGCGTGTGTGGGCATTGTGGGTGTGTGCTGACCTGACGTTGATGCACCACCTACAGAAGTCATTCTTCACCCTGTCGGGGATGTTGACCTTCACTGTCAGAATCTTCAGATTCTCCCCACGGTTAATGGCTAACGTCTGAAACAAGAGAGTAACCTATAGAGACAGTCGACACAAGGCGAGGCACGGTAGTGCACCGTCGGTACCGCCCCCTCCCGTTCTCTCCTAAAACTGGTCAGTGCGCACCAAGACTCACCCGTGTCGCACCGAAAAGCTCTGTGCCACTCTCACTTTTCCCTTACTGGCCCTCTAAGGGAAAGTGACATGCTGTGAAGCAAATAGTTTTAAGTATCTGACCTTTTCTGAAGAAAATCTTTTGAAAGGAAACAAGAGGGAAACGATGACCCATCAATCTGGACTCCAAGCGGAAGAACCGAGCTGACAAATGCCACCAACCCCCTACACAAACACACACCCCTCCTCTGCACCACTCAAACAGCTAATGGCCTGATCAAGATGTGAATTAATGCGGCCAGCAATATGATGAAAATTATATTTCCATATTTTGGCATTACAACACCCTAAGGCGGCTGTTTACTTGGGTTTTTTCATGTGATGTTTATCACATTTGAAGTTTTGCATAAGATGAGGGAAATGTCAAAACAAATATCAAACTTTTCTCCATTGCCTGTGTCTTGACCTTGTGTAGTTAATGCATATCTATTAATGCACACATTAGACTGGTCTAAATCATGCCATGAGTAAAATTACCATAGAAAAGAAACATAAACATATCATAAAATACATGCAAGCATAACTTTGTAGATTAATAGAGGGCAAATGTCTACCAATAAATAGGTGTCAAAAACAGGCTGCATAAATCAAGGCAAAAATAATAGGCAGATAAATAAAATAAAAAAAAGAAGAAGAAGAAAAAAAAAGAAATCGGTAAAAAATAAAGATTAAATTGAGCACCGAAAAATTAGAAAACAAGCAATTTTTTAAAGATTTGGGTTTAGTGTCAAATTTCAGACTCAACAGTCCAGGATACGACATTTTAAAAACAGAGGAGGAGGAAAGGTTTTTGTCTAAATATTTAACATATCATGTTCCTCAATAACAATGAAATCATAATTGGAAAAATATGAGGAATGTACGCGACAGAAATGAATATTATTTTAAAGACTGAGCTATTCTGATTCAATATTTTTTCTCCAAATAAAGTCAACCACATCGCTATAGTACAGAGCGATAGAGGATGGCCTCTATAAAAACAGAAAGAATGGATGAACTTTTCACTTCCTATTTTTGCATGTACAGAAAAACAAACATACACAACATGGGGCTCAGAATACACCAACGACCATTCTCCACACAAAATAAATATGATCTCTTTCTTTAGCAAGGGCAGATTTGTTATACAAAACCATTTGATGCCTAGCACTGATTATATTGTAGTCGAACTGTAAAAAGCTCAAACAAGTAGAAAGCGAGACCATATTTTATTTGTTACTCATTGCCAATTTGTAGATTTGTCAGCTGCACTTTTACTGAGCTTGCTAAAGAAAGAAAAATAAAGTAACTAAAAATGTTATTTGTCTTTCAATGAACTTAAAAAATGTTTGGTGCATTTTGACTATAGAAATGTACGTTTACAGCATGTATAACGACTGATGAAATCAGATTAAAAATAACAACACTCATTTTCATCAAAGGTTTGAGGGATTTTTTTTACAAACGTTTTACAAAATGGCATATATCAACCAGAAAAGCCTCTGAAAGCTTAAAAAAGCAGGCTTCTTAGTTGTAAATGTTCGAAAATACGGTCAAGTGGCCACAGAAATAAAAAAAACTAAAAGAAATAAAGATAGAAACAATCAAAAAACAGAATATCATTTGGTTATGGTGAGATGTACAGAAGTGCATAGAATTGAAATGTTTAATATGTAAAAAAAATTCTTGTATTCAAATATTGATCAAACAAACACTTGAAGCTAAAATATTTTCAAGCAAAATATAAATGTATATCAATATACAATGTATTTGAACATCACTTTCAAGTTATACTTATTCTGCATGCTTGTCTTTAGTCTTTTTATGGTTCATCTAACAAAATGTCATGCTAAATAACGGTCAATTACACCGCTGATAGAAACAGTTTGATCATTAAAAAATTTAATTGTAAATTATTCCTAATTTACAGATAAAGGATTGATGTAATCTTGAGTCAGTAAGACCAACAAAACCTTTCACCAAGCGCTTCACCTTAATGGTAAGAACATATGGAACCCACTCAAACACACACACACACACACACACATCTGTCCTTAATACACTCTCACAAGTAATGTGTTAATTTAAACAAGCAAGTATGTGTGCATACACATGCCTCCTGTCAAAATACATTCCACGCTCTTCTCTAGCAAAACCACGAAAAGGTTCATTTTAGCCGGAGTGTGACAGCTCACAGGTCACGGCAAACTCAAATTAACACTCACTGACAATCCACGTCAGCAGATTAACAACGGGTAAACTGTATGCTTCACAGGAGATCTCGCCTCCTCTCATTCACTCACTCATTCGGCCCATCTTCCGCTCTTTGTCTCTCTCCCTCTCACCCTCACGCCCCTATCCCCCTCCTTTCTCACAGAGCCCATGAGCGGCTGTCATCATGAAGCAGTGTCTGTCAATCCTAGCCTCTAATCCACAAGCACGTGGATGGGGACGTGTCACATATGTTAAGAGGGGGAGATCGGGAATGACTGGGGGACAGGGAACGGGGTGAGAGAGATGAATAGAGGGAGAAAAGGATGACAGAGTCACTGTGACATGTGGCCCACAACCAACTCTGAGTAAGCGGGTACCCGTGAAGTGAGAGAGGGGGAAGGGGACACCATTGACACAAACACATACAGTTAAACAGCACTGACAGAAGAGCTTTTAAGAGTGGCACGAGGACCTGTGTATATGGCACAACACTGTCAGTGTGTGTGTGGACTGTGTCCGAGTGTGTACATATATACTAGCTGTCAAAGGTTTGGACACACCTACTCATTGTTTATTAGGACAATTTTACAATTATGCAAAAGTCATCAAAATTAAATAACACAAGCGTGGACATCATGTAGTGATTAGTGCACCCTGGATACTTGTTAGCTCCTATCTATTCCAGCTTTTGTTTTTCTAAGAAATTCATATGTAGGCACAGTTCAATTTATATTCATCTTCAGACTCACTCCAGCTTTTAGGATTTTCCCTAACCATAAAAGTTTTTTTTTATAATTAGAAATATAACTTTAGACAAGTTTGGTAAAAAATATTTTTCTGGTAGTTCATGTATAAAAAGCAGTCATGGCATTTAAAGTCCTGGACACCAATATTTTAATTCAGATAAGATTCAGATTTACATAAGATTAACCACTGATCATGATTTTTCAAAAGCACTGCAGCATAACATTAGTGTATATTAACTTCTTGTGTTATTGTTAACTAAAACTAAAATGTTTTCATTAAAAAAAAGGAATAAAACAAATATTTGATGTAAAACTTTAACTTAACGTGTTACCTTGGACAAGTTAGAAATAAGTTTAAATACTAAAATAAATAAATAAATAAAATGCTTTAATAAATAAATAAAAAGCACAAAACCAAATACAACAACTTATAATAAAATGAAATATAAATTTTTTAAAAAGCAATTTTAATTCAAATTCAATATTAATAATTATCATAAAAATGAAATAAATAACACCAATATAATTTCTGACATATTAGAGCATTAGGACCCTGAAACAGTGGCATCAAATCAAATGTGACATCACAAGAATTTAAATCACACTCACAATTCCTACTCGTCCAAATCATTTGCCGTTTTGTTAAACAAAATACTACTTAAAACAAACAACATTTTATTTTTTTTAGAAAATATATCATAATATTAATGCAGATGAAGGAAATAGCAGTTCCAACATCTCACTGTGGAGCCTTTGAGGAATTTGCAATATCACAGAGCAGGAAAGCAATATCAATGCATATGATATTCCAATCTTTCAGCTTTCAAAAAAAGGTTGAAGATAAAAATAATAATACAAATAATAAAAAAAGAGAAAATAAAACGTTTAGAGATCTGAAAGTGCCCTGTCAGTAGAGTGAAACTGGTAAAGGCACAAGAGATCATACCTGATGGTGCTGGATGCGCTGAACATCAGAGGTGAAGTCAGCATACAGGCTGAACTTGGCAATGTCCTTTGGTTTGCCCTTCTGATTGCCCTGCTGGGGCTGCTGTTCTTTCAGGGCTGTTTTAGACACCGACGAGTGAATGGTCACCACACTCCTGTCACACCTGAGAATGAACATACAGTACATGCAGAGTCAAACACACACAGCTAATAAGATCCACATCAGCAAAACAAACAGATTATCAGAAAATAGATGATAATTAAGAGGGACTTGATAGCAGGACAAAAGAGTGAATCTGAGCAAATGATTAGTGTCTCACAGTGACTGTACATAGGTGAGAGTTTCTTTGTCCTTTGCAATCATATCCGCCAGGATCTCCTGCACACCTGTGGCCACCTCATCCAGGGTCGACAACCCTACAGACAGCAAACGAAACAGCTGAAATGTCACACAGCATCATTCACAGTCATCAGCTGCCCTGCACTAACTTATGAGAACTGCTTTTTTATGGAATAGTACAGACATAGATAATCATCATGCACAAGACTGAATATAAATGAAAGAAATACCTAGACAAACATGTCACAATACTGCTTATGTCACTGCCTTAATATGTCAACCCATAAAACATAAGCAGACAACACAAAAAACAAAAACAAAAGTACTTTGCTGCCCTCTACTGACTCAATGTCTTTTATCAATCTTTTATTTTATTTAGTAATTAAGGCTGCAAAGACAAAAATGTAAAAAACACACATTAAACAGTACATGGAAATTATGATGTTGGGACATTTAATCAGTTGCAAAAAGCATCAGTAATGTTACACATCAGAGGACACTGGGTTGGGAATGCTGCTGCACAATAAGGTGACCGGACGTGTCATTTTCTGGAACAAAAGCCCTGCCTAGGATTTCTTAATTGGCTAACATAAACAGTTTTTTTGTATTCAGATGTCATACAACGATCGCAAACAGCCAAAACCAGGATATTTTAGGCAATTTTAGAAATCCTGGCCAGGATGTGTTCCGAGAAAAAGGCACTGTATGCACCTTACTATTACAACAGCCTGGTTGCTGCAAGTATGCAGAGCACTGATACCTTTAGTGTTAGGCTGGATTGAAGATTGCAGGTTCAGCTTCTGAGGTTCCTGAAGAAGAGTCAGTGCAACAGGTTCCAGTCCTAGCTCCTTAGCTCGTCGGGCCTTGGACAACTTACTGCCCTTTTTATAGGGAGCATACTAAAGAAAACAATTATATATATGTATGATATAACATATAAGTATAAGATATTATTAGCTCACTCACAGTCAAAAACTCACCAAATCGTCAAAGTTTCATATTAACAAATAAACTAAGCTCATTCTGCTCTGTTCTTACCACATGGTCTATTTCATCAGCTGTTGTGCAGCTCTTTAAAGCCATTTCAAGCTCTGAAGTAAGAACCCCCTCCTTCTTAAGTGTCTGAGAAACAGATCTGCCCTTCTTTGCCACTGACCTAAGAATCATGAATAAGAAGTCTCTTATGCATACCAATGTATCAAAAATGCAATAAAAACAGTAATATTTTTAATACATTTTCAAAAAAGGTAAATAACTAAATTTTCAAACAAGAAAATTAGTTTACTTTTTTTTTTATCCTGGCTTGAACTCTTTACAGAATCATTAGTTAAATACATGGGGAACATAACAAGACTTGATCTGTGCTGCCATCTACTGGTTACATTTGGTTAAAGCGGCCTAATCAAGGTAATTCAAGCTAAACATTTAATAAATAATAACCACATAAAAAAATATCAGAATGCTTTCATCTACTAAACACATTTTTAATTGATTGCACGAAACCAGTCAGGACCTACAAATAAAGTAACTGTTTCTGCAAAATTATTTAAAAATGCTTCATCCAACAACCACAAAAGAAAACACTTATCCTTTACTTCTTTCCTTAAATATATACATAGATTTACATATTAAACTATATAAACTAAAGCATTTTACTAAAAATATAAAGTCAGTGCTAAATAGTACATCAGTTTGAAATTAAATAATAAATAAATATTTATTTTCTTGTCATTGTGTACTTCCAGTGTCTTACCGCAACTCTTCAAGAGTCAGCTGCACATCTCGAACAGCATCAGCATCCATATGGTTGATCAGCTCCTTTCTATAGCGCACCATAAAGGGAATAGTGTTCTCCTCCTGGAAGAGCTGTACAATGTTTGCACATACCCACTGCTCCACACCAGACTTCTCAGCAAGAACCTACACATGATATTAAAATGTGTCCTGTTTAATTTGTGTTCTAAGCAAAAACAATGACTATCATACATTTTCAATTCAGTTCAAGTTTATTTGCTTTTTATTATACAATGGCAAAATTTGTTAACATCCCATTAAGAGGATGCCAATTGTTGATCCACTAGCTACCATGATTTACTAAAAGACACAACGTCATTCTTTCTGTGTAATAGTTACATATACCAAAAATATTGTTTTTACCAATTTAATTCTTTACCAATTACTAGGTTTTAAAGTTCTAAAGTTATTTGAAACTGTAAAGTGCACTTTTCTTGCATTTAATATACCTTCAATGTATAT
Source organism: Enteromius trimaculatus (assembly GCA_032361065.1). Taxonomy (NCBI): domain Eukaryota; kingdom Metazoa; phylum Chordata; class Actinopteri; order Cypriniformes; family Cyprinidae; genus Enteromius; species Enteromius trimaculatus. The sequence continues at coordinate 8,388,069 of JAUMHP010000063.1, forward strand.
AAAATTACTTCAATTTAATAATATGTGGATAATAAATTGGAACGACTCATCTTTGACCCACATATGCCTATATCAGAGTGTCTATTTACACTAAGTGCAAATAGCCCATCTTGTTGGCAGAGGCTATTTACACTAACTCTGCCCACCAATGTGTGATTTGGCTAGTCAACATTACAAAAAAACAGTTGTCCAGTGGCGCAGATGGTAAAATGTGTCATAATTATTTTGACGAGATCGACCCGAGTTTGAATCCACCTTTTAATTTAAAACCAGAAAAGCATTTATCTTAAAATTAAAATAAAAGAAATAATAAAAATAATAATAATAATTATACTTATCGTGTAGGGTTGGGGAAGGTTTGGTGGGGGTTGGTTCTTGTCCCAATAAGGTGGCATCCAAATTATAAAATAAATTGAAATTCAGATTTGCACTCAGTAAGTTGTTATTTTTATAGTGTTTTATGATGTACTACAATTCTAGATTTAAAATAGATACCTATTTGAATCTATAGCTATTTGCACGTAGTGTCAATAAGATATCATTTTAACAATGCAGCTATTTTTACTCCATGTAAATAGAATCTATTGCTGTTTGCACTAGTGTAAATAGCATTAATTGCTAAGAAAACATGCAATTTTTTTATGTGTAAATAGCAACTAATTACTATTTACACAGTTTAAATAGTATCTATTGCTTATTGAACTCAGTGTAAATAGCCACTGCCTATTTATATTTCCCCGCAGAATGCTGCAATTGACAAATCTTCACCAAGTATACCAGAAAGCACTAAAATAGCTTACACCAGAAAATAATAATACATTAACAATGCAACAGATCTCCAATGTGATCTTCAAAATGTTACCAACAATTTCAAAAACACTAAGTCAATCCCTATCTCAGAAAGTAATAACCCACCTGAATGGGATCCCAATTCATCTGTAAGTCTTCCACAAAGGAATTGGCCGATTTGAGTTTTATCGGTCTTCCCTGGGCTGAGTTTGTGGTCTTCTGCTTCTTCTGAGCCGGTTCATCAAAGGTGAAGCTGTCATCTGGCTCCTCTTTTTTCACCTTGGGGAAATGTTGACTGGATGATGGACATTCATCAGGCATATCTCCTGTTTTATTACTGCTCAAGTTAATGGACAACCTCTAAAATAAAATAAAAAAGTTTCAAATTAAATAAATTATTTAAGTACACAATGTTTATGTTGGATAAATATATTTGAACTGTTGATGTCAGTCAGGATGGATCCCACCTGTAGTCATATAGCAGTAATTTAGAAAAGCAGCCTGCAGTACACTTATTACAGGGTAATTAATTACTATTGCTGATTACTTGTCAAAAACTATACAGATGTAGAATTGTGAATAAGTAAAAAAAACAAAAAAAAAACAGTATACTACAGTGAAAAACAAATCACAAGCATTATGACTTGCCTCTTCTTTGACCGTCACATGCTGCTGTAAATCAGGCTTCGGTAGAAACGCATCTTCAGCTTGTTGCTCTATATTAGTCTTCTCCTTCTTCACTTTGGGAACCCGAGCAGCTCTGGGCTTCCTCTCTGCTTTAGGTTTCGGTTCTTTTGGTTTTGGCTCTTTAGGTTTGGCTACCCTCTTGGTCACTTTTTTCTTTTCACCGGTTTCATTTGTGCCCCTCGGATGCCTTCCTTTAGTTTTGCCTTCATTAGAATTTGGTAACCATTCTTCTAACCCCTCACTGTCACCGTCATCTTTTTGTTGGCCTGTCCTGTAACAAGAAACCAGTTTTATTTTATTATTCAGGATTCACAAAGACTAAAGAATAAAAGCTACTATTGTCAATTTTATCACATTTTATATTAGGTGGCCTTAACTACTATGTACTTGCATCAAAAAATAAGCACAATGTACTTATTGTTGTCATACTGAATTGCAAAACACTGTTGCTGCTATTGACGTGAGATATGGGTATTGTCCTGGACAGGTTTGATGGTATGGGTAAGTTTAAGAGTGGGGGATGTGTCATCAGTGTAATTAAATATATTTATACTACGGGGCCGTTGAATGCTTGAATCTGATTGGCTGACGAACGTTCTGAGGTGTGCAATTATTTTC